>SDVV010026346.1:0-12273 GCA_016164225.1 Gammarus roeselii | reverse complement strand
AAATTTCCGGAATCCAAACTGGTGAGGGGAGAGAATCTCATTGCTCTCAAGAAACTCAACCAGACCAGAAACAATAATCTTTTCCAAACTCTTGCAGCACACAGAGGTCAGACTGACAGGGCGGTAGTTCAGAGGATCGTACCTCGACTTACCCTTGAACAGGGGGATCACAATTGACTCCAGCCACAGATCCGGAAGAACCCCACAAATTAATGACCTCTGAAATAGAATCAACAAAGGCTCTGACAGTGCACCCGCACAACTCTTCAGAAGCTTTGGATGTAAGCCATCGGGCACCATTGCCGACTAAGCGTCTAGAGCTAACAGCACGCTAAGCACCTGAGCATGAGTGACAACTGGATCAGGCATCCCTCCATGAAAGACCTGGTTGGGAGCTGGATTAGGAGGAGCGTCAACAACAAAAACGGAAGCAAAGGCATCAGCAAAAGTTTCACTCATGACCTGGGGGCAGTCAACATACCCACCACCAGCAGGGTGAAGAGGACCAATGGACAAACGACCCTTCTTTTTATTGCGGATGTATGAGTGAAAGAGCTTTGGACACTCGCCAAATCGATCCATGAGATGCTCCTCATACTGAGCACGACTATGGGTAGCAAAGGTTCTGTACTGATGGTTCAAGGCGTTAAATACGCCCATTGCCAGTACAGAACGAGGATGCCCTCTACCAAAGGAAGCTCTCACATGCTTGAAGTCCTGCCAAGCAAGAGATCTCTCTTGCATCAACCGCCGAGGTGGATGAACAGACCACGGCACAGACTGGACTCCACTGTGAACTGGAACATGCAGATCAACCAACCCCATCAGAATGGTCATCAGGTGCACAAAACAACCGTTGACCGACAAGTACATAAATTCCAACTGACAATCAATTTCAAACAGGAACCTTGATATGGCATTATAGTTTCCCCTATGCCAGAGGTACCTTCCTCCTTGAAAAAAGTCAACATCTTGTGCAATAAGAGTCAAAAGAAGGTAATAAATAATACATCACTTCACATTGATAAACACAATCTATTTTGAAAGCATTAAATTCTCAATAAATTTGCACTGGAAAAAGAACTTTTCCAACCAAATACAGCTAGCTATAGGTCAGTCAATTATAATCAACTTTTAGCTAAATTGAAATGGGAGCCAAAACAGACTTCAAATTTTAATCACCTCATCTGTTGTTAAATTTCAGTATGATGCTAGCTATTGCTCTTAAGTTCTACTTGCACCAATTTTAAAATTCACCACATGCATTTAGCTTTTCAATTTTTTTCCAAATATTCAGCCTACTCTGTACAATATATAGCTATATATAATAAATTAGGGAAATTACATTTCACAGTTAGAAAGGGAAATCACAATTAGGGAAATCCCAATTCACATGTAGAAAGCAAAGTTTAACACAGTATCCTTCCAGATTTGTGGCTGCAGTTGATTGTGATCTCCCTGTTCAGAAGCAAGCAAAGATTGGATCCACTGAACTACTGCTCAATTAGCCTTGACCACTGTGTACTGCAAGTTTCTTGTGCGAGTGTGGCTACCTTGTGTGCTCCCTAGCCTGCGCTGAAAATGGGGTGGAGCTCACTGGGGGTTTTAGGATGTTCAAGTATGCATTCAATGGCCAACTAATAGCCCCTTCATCTTATCTTCAGTAAACCCACTTCTGGGCAGCCTGGTCAGAAAAGAGTGAGAGCGTGCAAGGTATCTCCACCAATATTCAAGGTTCAGAGCAGGTACCTGCCCATGTGTGTGATGTGACCTGGAAGTGGGGACCTGTTTTCCAGCATCGTTCAGCGCTCATTAACAGAGGAAACCCATAGGAAGCAGAGAGGATAATTTTTTGATGGCAGATACAGTAGGTGAGCCTAGTGTCAACAAAGTTGCAGGTAAGCCCAGAGGTAGAGGCCAGGTAGGAGTCTGGTCCCAGAAGTCAATTCCAGAGGAGATTTTATAGGTTGCAAGCCCAGAGGCAAGGAAGTTGCCAGCAAGCCCAGAAGTGGAGCCCAGGTAGGAGCCTAGTCCCAGAGGTTGTAGCCCAGAGGAAGCCCACGATTTTATATTATCCCAGAGGTCAGAACCCAAACTAGTTGGCATGTGCAGAGTTGGTGTTGGTTTGGCAAGTCTCCACAACCTTGCATCTTGAATAGGTTGGGTGGGCCTTTGTCATTGCTTACACTTTAGTGCAATGAGATTCTCTCTCTTCACCGCTTGGATTTTGCTAATTTTAGTTGAATGAGGATTGTCTTCAATTGTTTATTCAGCAGTTTCAGTCTGGGTAGATGATGGTCTTCTTGTGGATATTGTGTCATTTAGTTTTTCCAAAGTATTCAATGTTGTTTCCAATAATGTTTTATTTCTTGAACTGAGGGAAATAGGAGTTAGGGCAGTTCAGTCTGGCATGATTTGTTCCTTATTGGGTCACTTGTTTTCATGGTTGCCGTAGTGAGTCAAGGGGAGAGGAGAAGTCAGTGGTGGTTCTCAGGGTTCAGTTTCTGATTGATGTGAAACCACATGATTCACTTCCATGAAGAACTATTTTTCTTTCAATTTATTTGCTGATGATTACAAGTTGTATCTTAGGTGTGTCTTGTCTGCAGTCTTATCTGCACAGTCAGCTCAGTTTGAGATGTAGCGTCGACCGGGGTGACTCCCGCAGTTGAAAACCGGGGGGGACTCCCCGCATCCCCCTTTTGGGCACCAAAACGTTGGAAATCACATTATATATTCGACTACAGGACTTGAAAGAACAGGTCTTCGTTAGTAAGTATCAGCTACTTGTAGAAATTCGGTGCGCGCACAGAATTTATGAAAAATCACCAAAGTGAAGGTGTGTTTTTCAGGTCCCTGATAATTTTGGTTTGGAAAATTTGAGGTTCTGTAAACTTTGATGCTGTGGCTAGAGTTTCCATTGGATTAGAGCCAAATTTGGTGGTGATACTCGGAATATGTTGTAGTTCGTTGTGTATGAAGGATTTTTGGAAGAAATGTAAACTTTAGTAGATAGCTATATACAAAAATACAACTGCGAAGAGACACCCCAGGTAAAAAGAAATTCGGGAGTGACATCCCGCACCTATTTTGTCATTAAATATCTTTGTTTTTCTTCAATGAAAAATAAATAAATGCAATTTTACGCACATTAAAAGACATCTGGAAGTAAATGACCCACAACAATGATACAACAGCCAATTTCAAAATGCATAACTAATTTTATAATGACCCAATGTTTTCAACACATGGTGACAAGTCCAGGCCTAAGTGTTGACTTATGTTTAATGCCCAGGAATGATTTTTTTCATCATATTTTCATATCTAAACAATACCTTACCTAGCATGACTTGTATATATTCATGTTAATGCAATAAGTTTGCATTAGAATTAAAGAAATAATTTTTTACCTGCTGTTTTGTTTTATTGAAAAGTTTGTTCTTACGTAATATTCCCTAATTCACCAATACTTTAGGGTCTAATTAGTTCAGGATGAGGAGAAATGACTTCTAGTAAAGTTTGATTGCAATTATTGAAGAAAAACTTTATTTAATGCTGTGAAATAAAAAAAAAATATTCTTTCGACAGTCATGCATGACTGGAACAAAAGACGAGCATAGAAAAGAAAAGGCCGACGTAATATTTTATGTAAAATTTTATTTTAAGCAACTGATATATACTAATATAAGCATGCTTCATCTATTGGTACTCTCAAACTTTTGATTTGCGTTTCAATTATTGATATATGGGGGGTGCAGGAAGTCACCCCGTTTGGTGCGGGGAGTCACCCCCAATTAGGGGACGTAGCTCGCCGCATGTTTTCTTGTGAATAACTTATTTTTTGTTAATGCTAGAATGTTGAAACTTATGGTGCTCCATGGTTATAATAGTAGCTATACAGACCGTAAATACGAAGTTTCTTGGCGGCATACTTTTTGCGTTATTTCAAAGTCTGCACAAAATGCAGTAGGTCACCCCGGTCGACGCTATGTTATGTCAAAGTTTGTAGCATCTGCCGGGGTGATTCTCCACGGTCGTCAACAGGGGGTGACTCCCCCACACCCTCTTTTTGGACACCATAACGTTGAAAATGTCACTATCACCAGAGTGAAGTGAATTCTACAGGTTCCAGATAATTGTTTTTTTCATGGGGTGATTTCTTTCAGTTGTATATATACAATCCTTTCCAAAATCGTTTTTATGCAACAAACTACAACATTCAGAGTCTCCTAAGCAATTTTGACGACAATCCATTGAAAACTTTAGCAACAGCATCAAAGTTTGCAGAACTTTGATTTTTCCGAACTAAAATTATCAGGACCTGAAAAACACACCTTCACTTACATGATTTTAAGGTATCTCCACCTAATTTGGCAGCATCAAAGGTTGCAAAACTTCAATTTCCTAAACCAAAATTTTGAAGGACCTGAAAAAATACTATTTCGGCAATTGTCCAGGAATTGTGAAAGTGAATCAAAGTAGCCAATTGTAAGTAGAAAAGATGGTCTTTCAAGTGGAGTGATCAAAATTTGACATTTCCAACATTTTGACGTTCATAGTGAAGGTGGGACATGGAGAGTTACCTAGTCAACAAAACTGGTTGCAAATTGACAAAGTTGCTGAGGACTACAAATGAATAAGATTTTCAAAAATTATAGCAAAGATAGATGCGATAAACAAAAACATGAAGATATTGTCAACTTGAAGTGTCAATGAATAGATTCATATAAAAAATGAGTAATTGGCATGAATCAACCTATCTTTATTACTGATAGAGAAGTGTGCTCTTGTTGGCAGGTGTTTATTCCAAACTATGTTTTCAACTTCAAATTGCCTGTTTTAATGACTAATAAGAAGAAGTGTGATTTGTATAGGCATTTTATAAAAAAAAAAAGTGTTTTGAAATGGTTTTCAAGGAAATATATAGAGAAAAAAGTAACTGTACTTGAAAAATGTCAATAAATTGAAATGGGGAAAGACAATCTAATGGCTCATAATGCCCCATTGTACAATCAGACAAATTTGGCTACTGAATATGAACTCGTAGCTTCCGAACGAGCAAGCGAAGCCAATTTACTCACTCAAATTTAATATGGATTGAATATTTGTCCCGAGACGATTTCCTAAATGTCAGGTTGACTGAATGCAAGCAAGCTAGGTTCCTGTAAGGCTGTTGAGAACCAGTATCTTACAATTTATGCTTGTATCGCCAGCGTAAATGTCAAGAACAATGTAGCTGTAGACTATATGACACACTGCTACTATAATAACTCAATAAAATAAATATGACTAACACTTACTAGCAATGTGGAGAGGGCCCCTGCTAGCCATAGTTTCTGGCATTGGGGAAAACGAACTAGCTTGTCTCAAAACCACACACGGTCATGAAGTACTTCGATGACAAAGCCTTAAGAGCCCACGCTTGAACAACACGTAAGACTAGAAGTCAAGTTTGGCAAAGATGACATGCTATTAGTCTGTTACATAGCTGGAACAATGACAAAGAAGTGCTTCGTAGTCGAGATACAGCAAATATTTATTTCGCCCACGGTGTGTGCCTGCTGCCAGTGGAGGTATAGAAGTTAGCAAGATCTGAAAAAATATGATGCAGAACGAACGAACCCTTATTAATGTGCTAATGAGATTTTACTGAACATGCTTTTATAGAAGGTGGCAGTGTTTTCAATGATATCGTTACGTAAAATAAATCGGGCCTTTATGTACCTATGTTCAACTGCGAGCAAAAAGTAAGATATGTTGTTGAATATAAGTGTATTAAATGATTTCAACGATGACTTATGTGTTAGATCCGATCAACCCAATTTTTTACAAGATCAATTGCAGTACAGAGTTACCCTGTTTCATTTGAGGTCCATAATCTGAGGACCGGGAATAAATCCGTGATTTTAGCATAGGCCCGTTAAATTGTGAGCTGAATAAAAGCCATTCAAAATTGTTGAATTACATTTTCTGAACATTAAGTTGGAAACGATTCAAAATATTGGAGCTGGATCATCAAAAGGATGTAGCACGCAGTGAATGTCTAGTAACACACGTTATAGTTCGAACTTTACTTTACTTGCTGAAATCTCAGATTCTCCTGCCGAGTGTGTTGTTGGTGCGCAAGCGTGTCATTAGTTGTCTGCAGGTAAATATCTTCATTACAGCAACACAAGTTTGTGCTAATATATTTCTGATTAATTCGAACAACATTATATACTTCATAGTGTGTACTACTGATGTATTGAAAGTAGTAAAACGTGTTTCGAACGCACGTCCAATCATAAATGTATGATTTGGATACGGCGATACAGTGTTCCCCAACCGGGTCACTTTGATATCATTTTCTTGGAGTTCGTTAGTTCAATTTTTCCAGAACGGGATGGGTGCGTTCGAGATTACAGAAAGATCTCGAACGCCAAAGTTCACAAAATTATTAATTTTTCATTAGTTCAATCCTGTAATATAATATGGGATAGAAGCTTGATTTGCTAGACATATGGAATAGATGGAAGTACAGTTTTAATGAACCATTGTTGCAAATCGACGATTATTCGTAAAATGGTGAATCTTTACAGCTTTTAAATACTAGTCTTCACGTTTAAAACTATTTATCTTGACCATAGTAGGCATCCCTTGTAACATTTACAGTCCCAGCCTGATGTACCGTAGCGAGCAAAAATTCGTTTATGATTAGTCTGTAACCGGAAAGCAAATTCGACTTTCCCCACGTGGAATTTCACTTTGAATAGAAATTTCTTACGGGACTTAGTGTGGACAACGCCTCTTTATGGGTAATATTTAGATTTAAATCATAAACGAATTTTTGCTCGCTACTGTACATTTGCACTCGACAAAAAACAGCGAGTCCTGCAATATAACTGTTTCTGCTTAG
Organism: Gammarus roeselii; assembly: GCA_016164225.1. Lineage (NCBI taxonomy): Eukaryota > Metazoa > Arthropoda > Malacostraca > Amphipoda > Gammaridae > Gammarus > Gammarus roeselii. Next base: position 5,378 of record SDVV010026346.1, on the reverse strand, counting down.
CTATAATCTTTGTTTATAATCTTACTCAACATGTAATTATGTTTAAATTCTTCTCGGTTGATGGTTATTTGTAATATAGATTTTAAACAATCTGATAATAAAATGTTTCAAGTGTTTCAAAGGTAGAAAGCGACTTGGCAGACTCAAACGCCTTCACTTAGGGCTTTTTTCATGTATTGCCGCGTGATTGCATCAATGTCTGTCGTGTTGTCCGTCGCCGGCGAATTCAATTTTGCTGGTGCCCTGAAACGAGTCATTACATCTATCATGCATTCAATCAGTGTTCAGATTATGTTAACATAGACAATAAACCACACCGAGACGCATAGGTTAGATTCATCAGATTTGAAGCCCTCTTTATGGGATGCACCTATAGTGGTTGACTTATTAATTAATTATTACAAAGAATTTTGTACCCTCATTGTCGGAAAATATCTGCCAAATAAATTAAATTTTGCATCTAGGCTACAAGCTTACAAGATTGTATTTAATTTAATTGGTCACTCGGTACTACCATCTAGCCAACGTACATAAATTCAACTGTCGAATTCAAAATGGAGGATTTAACAAAAGCCTGCGTTTTTGCTGTTGTTTCTTGTTTTCGATGATTACATATTTGATGATTATAGATTACAGATTTTGAACCCCTATTTTTATGATGCAGAGCATCGAGTGTGCCCACCTTCATGACTTTGGATTTTAAGATTAAGGATCTAAAATTTACATATTACACCTGTACTTTTCTATTGATGAACTTAAAGTTTTTGGACTTAGTAAAAGAAGCATATTTGGGCGGATTCCGGGGAACATTGCCGAGTTACGTTTTTGAACCCCGGATTGGCAGAGCAATAAGGTGACAAAATTTGATGTCGGGTGACGCATGTGAATATAAGAAACATAAGGCAAAACGACTCAATATCATTGCCGAGAGATTGCCGTTGTGATCGCTATGACAAGGTAGTGTTAAATACTTCAATCAAATTATTTGCGCGTGAAAACAACTAGTCAGAATTAAAGATGACTTTACGATAAAAAATAATAGTGCACACATTTATCCCCTATAACGACGTAGAGGCAAGTATAATTCCTATTTCAAAGGGCATAATTATTATTACGGTGAAGTGAACATTATAAAAAGTTTCCAGTTGGAATGAATGTGGTCAATATCCTCAGGTGACATGAATTGTGGTTTTAATTTTACAGAGCACCTCAGGTCCGCTCAAGTGATTTGTCTACTATCTGCGATTGCAATCAAGAAAGAACGGTAACAACGTCCTGTCCCTAGACCTTATTTAAGAAAATGCAGAACAATCTGCCACTTATTATAAATTCGACATGGAAGTATTCTTAAATATTTGTATAGCTAGCTCCAGGAACGCCTAAAGAACCCAACGCTATTTATTGAAATCCTATCACAAAATAACTTATAGAGGCCGTTGGAAATGTAAAGTTTCAACTTAATAGATTGCAATGTTTTGTGTTCGATTGTCCGTTTGCTTGTTCGCTTGTCCGACCGCCCTTCCGTTCGCTCGCCTGCTCACACTTTGCCCGCCCTTCACACGCCCGTTCCTCCTTCCGCCCACTTGCTCACCACCCCGTCCGTCCGTGCGTCCACCTGTCCGTCCGTTCGTCCGTGTTGGGACACGGATTCTGACACCGGCACCGACACGAGTACTGACACGGTTACTGACACGGGTGCCGTCACTGCTACTGACGCGGATAGCGACACGGGTTCGACTCGGGTTCCGACACGGGTGCCGACGCTGTTACCGACGTGGGTACCGATGCGAGTACCGACGCGGGTACCGACACGGGTACCGAAACGGGTGCCGACGCGGGTACCGACGCGGGTACTGACACGGGTACCGGCGCGGGTACTGACGCGAGTACCGACGCGGGCACCGACACATGCACCGACGTGGGTCCGACACAGGTTCCGACACGGGTACCGAGACGGGTACCAACACGAGTACCGACACCGGTACGGACACGGTTGCCGTCACGGTTACCGTCACGGGTACCGACACGGGTACTGACACGGGTACCGACACGGGTACCGACACGGGTACCAACACGAGTACCGACACAAGTACTGACACGGTTACCGACGTGGGTACCGACGCGGGTACCTACATGGGAACCGACACGGATACCGACACGAATTCCGACACGATTACCGACGCGCGAACCGTCAAGAGTATCACCGACACGGGTACCTACGTGGGCACTGGTGCGGGTAAAGGTGCGACTGCAGTTTGAAAGAAAAAGGAGATGAGAAGTAGCAGTTAACTGTTTGAGTTATATGAAGAGACTTGTCTACGATACACTACACGTTTTAAGATCATTCATTATAAATTTAAAGTTTCCTCCCGGTTTCGTCATTTGACTAGTTTTCAAATACAAACAGCTTATCGCTTTCTTCCAATTAGACCATGCATTTTGTTCATCACATGATTATTTCTGGCACGCTTTGATAGTCATGTTGAGCCGGTAGTCATGTCCAGCCGGTAGCTATGTCGAACCGGTAGTCAGGACGAACCGGCAGTCATGTCGATCCGGTAGTCATGTCGAGCCGGTAGTCATGTCGAGCCGTTAGTCATGTCGAGCCGGTAGTCATTTCGATCCGGTTGTCATATTGAGCCAGTAGTCATGTCGAACCAATAGTCATGTCGAACCGGTAGTCACGTAGAGCCGGTAGTCACGACGAGCAGGTAGTCATGTCGAATCGGTGGTCATGTCAAGTCGGTAGTCATGTCGAATCGGTACTCATGTCGAGCCGCTAGTCATATCGAGTCGGTAGTCATGTCAGGCCGGTAGTCATGTTGAGCCGATAGTCACGACAAACAGATAGTCATGTCTAACCGGTAGTCATGTCGAGCCGCTAGTCATGTCGAGCCGGAAGTCTTATCGAACTCGTAGTCATGTTGAGCCGATAGTCATTTCGATGCGGTAGTCATGTTTAGCCGGTAGTCATGTCGAGCTGGTAGTCATGTCGAGCTAGTAGTCATGTCGAGCTGGTAGTCATGCTGAGCCGGTAGTCAGTAGTTATGTCGAGCCGGTAGTCAAGTCAAGCCAGTAGTCATGTCGAGCCGAAAGTCATGTCGAACTCGTAGTCATGTTGTACCGATAGCCCTTTCGATCCAGAAGTCATGTTTAGCCGATAGTCATTTCGATCCGGTAGTCATGTTTAGCCGGTTATCATGTAAAGCCGGTGGTCATGTTGAGCCGGTAGTAATGTTGAGCCGGTAGGTAGTCTTGTCGAACTGGTAGTCATGTAGAGCCGGTAGTCACGACGAACAGGTAGTCATGTCGAACCGGTAGTCATGTCGAGTTGGTAGTCACGTTGAGCTGATAGTCGAGTCGAGCCGGTAGTCATGTCGAATCGGTATTCATGTCGGGCCGGTAGTCATGTCGAGTCGGTAGTCATGTCAGGCCGGTAGTCATGTTAAACCGATAGTCACGACGAACCGGTAGTCATGTTGAACCGGTAGTTATGTCCAGCCGGTAGTCATGTCGAGTTGGTAGTCATGTCGAGCCGGTAGTCATGTCGAACCAGTCATTTCGAGCCGGAAGTCACGTCGAACTCGTAATCATGTTGAGCCGATAGTCATTTTGATCCGGTAGTCATGTTTAGCCGGTATTCATGTCGAGCTGGTAGTCATGTTGAGCTGGTAGTCATTTCAAGCTGTTAGTCATGTTGAGTCGGTAGTCATGTTGAACCGGTAGTTATGTCGAGCCGGTCGTCATGTCGATCCAGTAGTCATTTCGAGCCGGAAGTCATGTCGAACTCGTGGTCATGTCTAGCCGGTAGTCATTTCAATCCGGTAGTCATGCTTAGTCGCTAGTCATGTCGAGCTGGTAGTCTTGTCGAGCTGGTAGTCATGTTGAGCTGGTCGTCATGTCAAGCCGGTAGTCATGTTGAGCTGGTAGTCATGTCGAGCTGGAAGTCATGTCCAGCCGGTAGTCATGTCGAACCGGTAGTTATGTCGAACCGGTAGTCGTGTCGAGCCGGTAGTCATTGTGTTGGACTCACTAGAACGCTCAATAAGATCATTTCTTGACTTATTGGATCCATAATATTATTACTCCCTGATTGTGCCCCAATCATATTTAATATTGTTACGTAAGTAGGCAAGACCTTGATGCTCGTTTACCGCCGAGTGAGTCCGTTGAACTTACGTGATACCAGCATCCAGAAGCAGAGCTGCTCAGAATGCTCTGTCTGATGAGTCAGTGGGTTAGACGGGTCGGCCAGAGAGCATCCGCAGACGATGTAATGGAATCTCGTGTTACATTAGTTCTAAGTAACAATGAATGCATCATTACCTCTACTTACAATTTTGGTATTGTCTCATATTTTTGAGCGGATTACAATGTATTGTTGAAATTAGGTTACCAGATAGCTAGCCAGCGGTCGAAAAAAATTGTGCGTCAGTATGAGTTGTTAGTAGACGCTGAGGTATATAGTTGTTGGAGGTATTGTGTGATACTCTCTGTCAAAAGGTCCTCATGACATCTGGCTGCACCACAGGCATTTCGTCTCATGCTTTATTAGTTAACTGTGACCGGTCTGACGCTTACCATTTTTGGGGTCACGTGAATGAGCCCATCCGGAGTGACGGCGATGAATTTTGCCGTGTTAACTTTTAAACACCGAATGAATTCCATTACGGCGACACGACCTTGAAGAGTTTTGCGACACACGTGAACCTACAGAACATAAACCAAAACGATTCTGGTTTAGCCTTGATTTAAGACGTATACACAGCTTCCGTTAGAGAACCTAAACAAGACGTAGCATTGGGTTTGTCGAGGCTAGGTTACTTCAAATGTATTACAGATACAGTCGCACCCTCCCACACACCTTCCTAACTTCTCATCGTCGCGCAGTATCGTCGACACGTTCCTATTCACTCAACTCCGCGTGGAATCGTCAACACGTTCTCACGTTAACGTCCCAGCACGGAAGAGTATTATTTCTCAGAAAAATGCTACACTTACCCGTTGATCTGTGTTGCCTCGTCCCTCGCGTTGTTGGAATCCTAGTTCAGCCTGTGTCTCTCTACTAAAAATACATACGTGGTTTATATTGATTAATTTTTGTAAATGGCAACCTCTCCCATACATGACCCAGGTAAACCACAGGTTACCGTGCTGTGAGTAGTAGGTTTTGCACCGAAAATCGCCCTGTGAAGGAATTAGATAGGGGTTAATTAGCGGCGGGCGGTGTAGGACGCGATGCATGCACCTTGACTCAACCGGTTTGTACGGGGTAAGCGCAGCGGGGGGCGGGGGCGTAGGGTACCGGAACTGGTTTGGTGCCCCAAGTCAGCAAATGGACGGGGGGAAGAAGGGGGAGACCGGAAGGGGAGGGGGAC
>SDVV010026345.1:0-12274 GCA_016164225.1 Gammarus roeselii | reverse complement strand
ATACAACCTCCAGCTCCCAATGGACGTCTGTTGTGAGGATAGCCCGACGTGCTATCCACCCGGCCGCCGTCCGATTAAAGCATTTTATTGTTACTTAAACAGATCAACTCCTGCCTCAGTGAATTGAACTTACACATCAACCTCATAGAACAGACCAATAAATAATACTACCAGTTTGGGTTTAAAATTATCAAATATATGTTGCTAATTTTTGTTCACATCTCCTTTTCAGCCAATTAGAGAATGAACCGTTGATTAAATGCTGGTGGCACACAAGCAATTCCTCCCATAGACCGTTAACAAACTATAGAGCCACAGTGAGGTGCTCCACTCGCTCTCACTCAAAGGTCACGGTATACTGCTCTTCTCATTAGCTGCTGCGTCTGTTAACACGCCCAGTAAAAATATTTTGCCGAAAGTACTGTTATTTCCGGCCCTTCAATAGGGTCAGTTCCTTTCTCTTTCATGACTACAATCGACAAAAAACAGGAGGTAATGTTCGGTTCAGTCAAGATATAGTCGTGTGAGTGAGGACTGCCTTAGCGTCTAAAGTTCATATCCTGCGAAATATCATCGATGACGTAGACTCCCAATTTCCCTCTAGTCCCTTCACGCATATATCACAGCCGCCGCCCTCTACCGGCAGCCGAGTCTTTCCCCTTCAATCCCGGCCCCTTCTTCCTGCCGTTGGCCACCGTTTTTAGCCGCCTTTGTTGCCAGCTACCCGGCCCGAGAATATAACTCAAGCCTTGTGAGACTTACGTATATAATGATGGCCGGGCGTCTATAGGACCTTGTCTCTTATGCCGGAGCAGCCGCTGTTGTGTTCAATAAAATTCTACTTGTAATGAGTGTGCATTTCAAAAAGTGTTTACTGTCCTCACATTTAAACATCTTCATTTTCACAAAAACAAAGCCGGCTAGTAAATCTATTTTTTCAAAATCATTTAAATAAATAATTTTACAACATTTAAAGAACATCTAACATCAAAACATACACCACAAATGAAACCAAATGCACCCGCATTGTTTAAAAAAATTATAAGTAGAAAGGATGCTAATCTTGCTTGATCTGTCACGACGACAATCGGGAAATACCTTGACCATAGAGTCATCATAGAATGTGCTCCTTACATATGTGCTTGTCCAGCGCGAGGATAAATCTGAAACCCGTTGAATCAGCAATTCCATCCTTTAAACTCCAATTATTCAGTTCATCCGCCTGTGAAAGAGTCACAAGCAATGCCGAATACATTGTAAAGGCAAATTTTTACAACCCTTAGGTATAGGCATGAAAATCACTGTATATTTCCATGCGATATCCGTTGGATAGTGACGCCGGAGTGCAGTTAAGTATTCATGAGACTGAGAAGACGAAGTTAGGTTTAGTACCTTATTACAGCAGCGCTCTCTGTTGGTCGGCTGGGAGTGTTGCTAGTTTGTGCGACTTTGATAGCGAAAGCTTACATTTTTTTGACTCGCATGGAGTTATGCCGCACTCCTCCCAAAGGCCACCCTCGGCATTGAGAAGGCAGTGAACTGCAACAAATGTATTACATTTCAGTCCATTTTCATAGCCTTTTTTTTTCCTTGCGTGGCAACTGCAGTTTGTGTGAATGTTTTCCTAGGCTTTAACCAAAACGACTATCGACAGGGAAATTATCAAATATTTGACAAGTATCAGTAATAGCTGACATAAATCCTCATAGCGCTCTGAACATGAATGACTGGTGTTACGTTTGCTGGAACTAAGTGACCTTCTCTGCAAATATGACCGAAAGATAACCAGAAGTTCGCAACCCATATCAGTGGGAGCGGCTACGACTGCCATTATTATGCGGGGCAAGTAGTTGAATTCTTACAATTGCAAACTGATATACATATGCTGTATAATCAAATAGAATTAATAATTATTTCATATTGGTGAAGTATTTGTTCACATTGGTATTTTTGTAGATTTTATTAGGTATATTTACCCTAATAAGCATTTCTTACTTTCTGGGACAGTAGTATCTGCGTAGCATGACCTTGATCTTTCGTCCCCGAAGGAAGCCACGGCTTCATTGACAACTCATTCACAATTTGACCCATCTAGACACATCCACAATCGGTCAAATAAATTTATTCGAGATGATGAAGAAAGACATGAATCGCAGCGTGTATCCAAAAAACTTTTCGAATGAAGAAGGAGTAGCTGAGGTCTACTGATATGACGAACAAACGTCGTCGTGTTTCACGAGCAAGTTAATTGTGAACGTCACAATGGGATGAAATGAGAAAGAATCAAATGATTTGACACTCGCCAAATGAAATTATTGTTTCTCAAACTAGAGCGATAGGGAAGGACACTTACGGAGTCGGAGAGGTCAATATGATCGATAATATTAGACCCAAATTATCAATTGCCTCTAGGAAAACAAATGTGTTGCAGTGCATTTTGTATGTAAAAGTATCACGCATTCACTGAGCACATACTACGACTTTGTTATTTACAGTAGTCCTTGTTTCATTGTCTTACTACAAAAAAATATCGTAATTTCGCAATATTTATCAATAGTCATTTTGTTAATATAATGTTTGTATGCATATGCATAATTATTTCTGTCATTCATCATCATTTTCATGTTTAGTTTCTTTAACAGCTTGTCTATCAAAAGGATTACATGTTTGCAGGTACGTGCGTTCCTACGAACTTTAAAATTGCTACAGCCGGTGACCAAAATATTACCGTACATTAAAAAAAAATATAGCGTGACATATTCTGTGTCTTATTTGTAATTGCTTCCTTTTCAAACCACAATCACCAAGTCAACTCGGCTTGGAGCTAAAAAAAAATTGCATTACAGATAATCAGGACAGCCAGCTTCTTTCAACATAATAACGACCCAACACTAAACTATTTTGAAGCAAATAACGCTAATTTCTTTAGTCTCAAGAAGACCATAAATGTTTCCTTCACTAATACAACAAACAGTTAACCAAATAATTTCAAGTTCAAATTTTTGTTTCTGATGCTCATTTCGATAACACGTATTGTTTTTTCAGTTATAAATTCCAGATCCTGATAGGGTCTTTTTTTTTAATTTCATCGTCCATTGGCAGCAGGGGTTATACATCCCTGTTGGAGGGGCGAAAAGCTGGCTTCGGCGGATCCTGCAGGATTTTTTCCTGGAAATTACACTTCCTGTAGTAGTATTTATAGACGAAACCTGAAGTTGAATGTTCTTCAGACTCACGGGTCTCTGTTATGTTACGATTAACTGTGGTGCGAGCACAATGTCGTAGGCTGCTATCAAATAACAAGAAAACATGTACATCAAAAACATCGTACATTTCAGACTCAAACAAATTCCTCCAGTTGCCCTGCATAGTGGCTTCAAATGGATCTCATCAATTTGATTCTCTGGACAAACACAGTTTAAGAAAAGTGGTTTGTGTATCCGAATAATGTCTATAATATGCAAATGAAATCTTTAGTATTAGAATTAGCCCATCGTGTGTTTGCCATCTTTTTAACAATCATGATTGGTCGTCAATTGCTATAATATTTATAAATAAAAAAATCAATATACATATATCGAGATACATATTCATTTTCCACATAGAAGTGAAATAATTTGTAAATGAGCGTGATTGCGACCATGAGTCGAAATGTTGTTTCGAATTAGTCTCTCATATTTAACTGTTCATAATTCAATTATGAAGACAGTTATTATTTGCAAACGGTTTCGTTGAATTTTGTTCACAAATATGTAAAGGTCTTAGATGATCGTTCCACCTCGAGCTCTGATAGTGAAGGAGTGGACTGTTATGACCCGAGACGTCATTAACTTATTAATTGATGCAAAATGAATATTATTCTGTGAAAATGAAAATAAGATCAAAATCAGGAATCGGACTTTCCTTCGATGAAGACGTTCCGGCCATGTGAAGCAAAAATTTGGTTACAAGATTCCTCGTGGTATATTTCCTCTAACCGATATTTTTACCTATTCACTCTACGACTCAGTTAATCATCGCGTTTCCTCAACAATAATTTATCTATCCCTGTGAGGGTAAAGATTCACATTTAGTAATCTTTACAATGAATACTGACAATAGGAATACAAAGACTTGTAACGTTCTCACTGCATATCAATATATTTCTGACGCAGACAAAAGCAGGTAATGCATCGATATGAGAGTGCCCTATCATTTACCATGAAAGAAAGGCTGAGAGCAGTTAGTCAATCGAAAACATTTTTGTATTAGGCGCAACAAAGATAGCTGGAATTCTGATAAATTACGATTTCGAAATGGTAACTTCGACGAATTGCTTATCATTTACTCCCGATGAGTATCTGTTCTTTCTCCCTTTTCACTATGAGTATCTATGATTTTGTCAATACATAGTTAATACCATTTCAAAAACTATGTAACCGTAGTGTGTGTTGAGCCTGTATCCAATAAGGAAGCTTCTCAATTTTCCTGCAAATGAAATTAAAAGTGTTCGCAAAATTTGGGATTCCTGTTAATGTTTACAAGAACTAACTCCTTGTCGACATTCGCGAATCCCAAGTCATTTAGCCAAATTAGTCTTAATAAATCTACTCATGCAAATACGGTCGAAATCGCTTCAGCGATTTTAAATTAGTCCATCAGAAAATACAAATCATTCAATGTGCAAACTTCCTGTCTGTTTTGATAGAACCGTGTGCATCTGGAACAGCGGCGATCAGAAGATTTTTGAAGGAGGCAGGGAAGGGAGCGAATCACTCACAGTGTTATGAGGGGAGAATTTTGTTTTATACGAGCTCTTATGGCGTTTTATAACAAAACTATCTGCCCCCGCCCTCGATGCGTCATGGTACGTTTATGTTTATGATTCCGGTTTATGTAATAGATTTTCAAAATATTGATCGTTCTATGTGATATATTGACCGTTTCCATTAGAGTGTTGCGATTTGTAGTAGTAGCTCAGAAAGGTTTTATATATGTTTCACAACAAGCTTCACCGTATTGAGCTAAAAAGTAGCTCAAAAATAAAAATTCCATGATACCATTTGATGTGTTACACATCATTACGAATAGCTCATAACATCGATTTGGACACGAACTAGGTTCTAAATGGTTTTAGGAGATATCACATAACATCGTGCATTTCTTCACAATTTTGCACACACGTGAAATGTCGTTTGCAAAAATAACCTCGTTTAAAATGTCATGGCAAGGTCATAAACATGAGTTACTTCTTCGTCTTCTGTTGAATCATATGAATCATCAGAAAACCGGCGGCGCTCATCTATTATCGAACCAAAATGAGCATGGGAATCATCTTTTCAGAGTTGCCTTCGAGCAGCGGCGTCGACAGACTTGTTCGCCCCATTTCCAATCTGAATTGATTTCATGCTTCGACCGCTGCATCGCTGTGGACAGCTTCCGATTCAACCTTTTCTCCCTCGACTCGCTGAAATTGATTAAGCTCTGCATTGATGTAAGTTAGCAGAGACCGCTTCTGAATGGCATTGATTAAGACAGCCCTGCATTGCTGGAAGTTAGCAGAGACCGCTTCTAGACGGCAAATAATGCGACCGCACTGCATTGGTGTAAGTTAACAGAGACCGCTCCTGGACGGCATTGATTAAGACAGCCCTGCATTGATGTAAGTTAGCAGAGACCGCTTCTGGACGGCATTGAATGCAAACGCCCGGCATTGATTTAAGTTAGCAGAGACCGCTTCTGGACGGCATTGAATGCGACCGCCCTGCATTGATGTAAGTTAGCAGCGACCGCTTCTGGACGGCATTGAATGCGACCGCCCTGCAATGATGTAAGTTAGCAGCGACCGCTTCTGGACGGCATTGAATGCGACCGCCCTGCATTGATGTAAGTTAGCAGAGACCGCTTCTGGACGGCATTGATGGCGACCTCCCTGCATTGATGTAAGTTAGCGGCAACTGCTTCTGAACGGCGTTGATGACGACCGCCCTGCGGAAGTTTTCCACCCATTTGATAATTTTGGGCTAACCCATTCGAAGAGCTAGCAAAACGGACCGGCCTTCAGAGCAGCGCGCAGTGAGAGCCAGTCTAAATATGGCGATCGCTGACCGAACAGGCTCAGTCTTTCGATTTTATTTGTTCATAAATATATTTTTGGATACAATAATGAGCGTAGGGGAACATTTTCTTCACAGATTCATTGTCCCTGATCCCTCAAAAAGTGGCACAAGAAAAGATCTTTAGTTTTCCGACCGAACATCAATTCAACAGGTTTGGTTCGCTTCAGGAAACGTCGACAAGTGCCTGAAGGAGCTTTTTCATGATCTTGGTACTCATGCAGGAACAAGGCACTGCAAAATAGATGGAGGAACCCCAACAAAAGAGGGGTACGTATTCTGTATCTCCCAATGGCAGAACATACTTAATTAGAGTTAAACCAACCGATTACACATCGTTATGATTTTGCAAAAAGGTCAAAGGTCACCCAAGATGGTTGATTCAGAAAAAAAATATTATACAAAGTCCCAATCAGTTCTTATTTCTCTTGGGTATTTGTAAATAGATTCATATTTTTTAATATGTAAGTGTGAAGGGTATCTGCAATAATTACTAGTTACCGAAAAAAAGGAACCACAACACAATCAATGAATATGCGTTCGATTTACTTCTATCCCTGGGGCATTTGATAACCGAACCATCCAAACCTTGATGATTCTCATTTCAAATAAAAATACCCCCTTGTGATATATATGAAACTATCTTACGAAATGTAGTACCTTTTTATCGTATTTTGTAACAAACATCATTCACTCATTGTTACCCATGGCTCGGGTCTGTTTTTCAGAATTATGTAACTTATGGAAGTTAATTCAGTTTTAAAACCACTGCCGGTTTCTGCTCGCGATTGGAGAGTTTGACAATCTCATGGTGCGAGATTGACTAAATTTGAATGAGCGGCCTAAGAAAACGTGGGCTTGTGACGAATTTCTATTAACAAAAATTGAACGAACAATTTGCATCCATCTGATTAAATTTGAAACAGTGAGGTCACACAGAGTTATCTATAATAAAACTGATGTTTAATGTGAAATGAAAAACATGAACGATGGAACATTAGCTGAATCTGCTTGGGTCGTTGTTGAGAATCATGGCAATGATGACTTACTGCGTGCAAAGCTCTAACATTGATGTGGTGCTGGCATACCGGAAGTGAAAGCAAAGTAGAAGATCTTCTTCGAAGTTATTTAATTACTCCTAACTGGAGAAAGTTTTTTTTTCTCGTTGTTATAACGACCATATGAGAAAAAAAAATAAAAAATGAATTTTACATCTTTGTATAACCGTGCGACTTTATATTCTGTCAATCCAAGTATATTTCCGCTAAGCATTATCCGTTAAATCCATTACAATAATTTGATGATCGTGTGGCTTCAAATTCAGTCATAATTTTGATGTTTTTTTTTGACCTGGCGAACCGTTCGTTGATGTATCCAACATCATCTTTGTAATTATTCAAAATCAACCGAAATCATAGATACAGCACATGTTGTTTTATACTGATGCTGCATCAAAATCAAACCTTTCCAAGTTTGTTTTCATTATCCTTCAAAACTGCTCATCTTAATTTAGTGTTGGGTGGGACAAGTTCACGGAGAATCTAAAAGAAATTCATGCACCGAACTAGTTTCCATAAAAACAATTGCTCCGGTTCTTTCCTAATTAGAAGGACTTTTCTGAAAAACTATTCCCTCATAAAAACCTAATTAGATTGAATCAAAACTCTGGTGAACCCACATTGATAGCAAAAGAGTTGGCAGTAAGGAAGAACATGAGGGAATTAAAAAAAGTTGGCAGTAAAGAAGAACATGAGGAAATTGAAAGTAGGGGCCTTATGACGGGCCAGACCAGTACGAAGGTCACACGATAAATTATTCACATACGGATAAAAAAAAAAATCGGTGAATAATATTGTTGAATACATTAACATGACACCGTAGGTTATTGAATGAACGGCCCCAATGTCCATAATGACGCAACGAATTGCTGATGACCAACGTTATGAATATTCCGATAACCCCTGACGACCTTACAAGATGTAAGTGCTTTGCATGAACTCCAAAGGAAATGTTGAGTTCATGTTTACAAGTGTTTACAATTGTAAAAAGACAGCAAGAGACCTTTCGGCTCAAAGAAGGTTGCCTTTCGATAGCAAGAGGATAAGTTCAGAACTAGAACGTATAGGAGCGCTACATTTGCCATTTCTTTGGACTAAAACATGAAGAAAGGAATGGTTTAGCTATTTAACAGCGACTCACGTTGAATTTATTGAGCCGTGACTTGGAAGTTTATATTTTATTGTTGTTTACAACCGCCCCTGGAAGTTTGTTCCATTCTTTGACAACTGTATACGAGAAGAAACTGCACGTGAAATCGAGTGAAAAACGCTTCCCGACGACTTTGTATTCATGGTTCATAGTCACTCCGCTAGCATCAGGAGTGTGAAGACTCGCTCGGTCGACCTTTTCCTTATCCTTCATAATCTTCCACAGCTCGATCATGTCAACTCTAACTCGATGCTTCTCTATTGAATAAAGATTGTTTTTACGTAGTCTGTCTTCGTAATATTTATTGCGCAGCGACGGGATTAGTTTGTTAGCTCTACGTTAATCCTTTTTGAATTTAATGACGTATTTTCTAAGATATTGAGACCAGAATTGAATGGGAAACTCGAGATGTTGTCTAACAATTGCATTGCGAAGCTAAATAATACTGTGTCTGTTTCTGTATGAGATAGTGCGGGATAGGGATATCATACCTAGCATTTTGTTGCTCTTTTTAGCAGCATCGTTACATTGCTTGCTGCTTTTCAAGTCGCTGTCAATGATGACACTCAAATCTCTCTCTTCGGTGACAGGAATCAGTTTCTTGCTGGACGTTCAGTATTCGTGCTTGCGGTTATGAAGATCCATGTACATAACGTTACATTTGTCTACATTACATTTCATCTGCCACTTCTCTGACTAAACAACAATTTGGTTCAAATCTGATTATTTTCGCCCTTTTCCTCCTATCTTAGTATCGTCTGAAAATTTGCTAATGTTCGAAAGCACGTTTCTATCGAGATCGCTTATGAATATTATGAAGAGAACTGGACCTAACACTGATCCTTGAGGCACGCCGCTTGTAACATTACCCCAAGGGGAAGAAGCTCCATCAAGTACAACTAACTGCAGTTTTTCCGTAAGCCGACATTTTATGCAGTTATTGAGCTGGCCTCGAACACCGATACTGTGCAATTTATCAACAAAACGCCTGTGGGAGACTTTGTCGAAGGCCTCTTGAAAGTCAAGGTAAATGATGTCGATTGGGGATCTTGTGTCATGAATTTCAATTATATTCTTGAAAAAAGTAGCAGGTTCGTATGACATGAACGAACGGGTCTAAAGCTATGCTCAGCGAATTCTTCAATTGTATCCGTTTTTTGTCACTCCAATTTTTTTAAAATTGGAGTGACATTGACCTCTATCTATTAAGAGAGGCAAATGCCATTTCAGAGAGAGTGGGTGAAAATGTTAAATAAAAGTTCGGCGATTTAGTTTTCGGCTTCTTTCAAAATGCTGGGATGAATTTGGTCTGGACTTGGAGATTTTGTGATCCTCAATTTATCTATCTATTTAATAACTTCAGCAGATGAAAAGTTCACTGTGCTGAGGGCTTCAATTCGTTTTGGTCCATGATTTCACTAGTATTAGGAATATTCTGATTCTCCAACGTAAATACAGAACAAAAGTATCAATTAAGTAGGACACTAATTTTAGAGTAGTCCGTTTCTACTTACCAACATCGTTCTCAAGAGGACCAGGTACAGATACTGATTTTTTTTTTGGTCGCAATATAACTGAAAAAATGGTTTGGATTACTTGTAGTATTGACGGCAATTTGATTTTTGTAATACTTCATTATACGTATCAGGACCCTCTTTAGCCGAATTGAAATACTATAAGCTTGGTTCAGAAACAGACAACGTCATCGACAAGGGTTCGAGCTGACTGTTAGAACATAATGTTGCAACCTTAGCACTTACGCTGCTATTAAATTGTAAGAAATCATTTAGAGCAGTAAATTTATCAAGAATTTGACCATACATTTCTAACATTTAATTTTTTTTCCGTTCCTCTTTGTAGTGATTTCCAATTGATCTGATCAATCTGATTCTTAAGGCAAACCCAATTTTAAGAAAACAAAAACAAATACACAAATTATATGTCAAATTATTTAAAATAACATCTTATGTGTGAAAAAAATTTAAACAATCATGACCGGTCGCTAATTGTAATAATATTTATTAATACAAATATCCGGATATATATATCGAGCTACATATTCGTTCTGACCATGATAGTGAATGAATTTATTAATGATCTCTTTATTCATTATTCATTTTTCAACCATGCAGTCAGTCAATATTCGCAAAAGGTTCTTGTGAATGTTTGTGACAAACATTTAAAGCTCCTAAGTGATCGTTACACCAGAAACGCTGATGGAGAGTGGTCAAGCCGTTATGACCCGTGACGTCACTAATATATACATTGATATTGAATGACTATTGTATTGTGTAAAATAAAATATGGTCCATATCTGGATTTGATATTTTTTTTCAATGTAGAAATTATTTGTTGAGTTTCATTGTAGCATATTTCCCATATCCCGTGGCTGTACCCATATCATTCTATACGACTCAGTTAATCTGTGCGTTTCCGTAATAAATATTTACCTCTTCCAGATCAAGGTAATATCAACAGTTCATTATTTCTACAATGGACTCTGACAATGGTAATACTATGTCTCGTTACGTAGTCATTGTAAATTCATTCATTTCGTAAGTAGAAATAACAATGAAATGCCTGGATATGAGATTGCTGTCTGCCACGATGAAAGAAGGGCTGAAAACAGTTTGTATAACGAAATCATTTCTGTAAATTGCACAACAAAGAAAACGTCAATTCTATAAAATTACGATTTTGAAATGGTGACTGTGATGAATCACTCAACAATTACTTCCTTTGTGTAAGCCTGTTTCTCCCTCTGCACTAAGCGTATGTATGATATTTTCACTACATCGTTAATACCGCTGCAAAAATTAGGTAACAATGATGTATGTTGAGCCGGTATCTAAAGAGACAACTTTAAATAATTTTCGGATATCACATAATATCTTGCATTTTTGCACACTTTTCCACAAACGCGAATCGCTTCACAACAACTTTATGGGAAATGTTAGCTACAAAAAAAAATTGTTTAAAATGTTCAGATTGCTCCAATATGCGGGAATCGACTGCGTCATGTGTTGAATTGCATGAATCACCACACACGCTTTCCTATTATCGAACCAAAAAGAAAATGGGAATCATCTTTTCCGATTTTCCTGCAAGCCACTGCTTCGAAAGAATTGTTCGCCCATTTCCAATCTGAACTGATTTAATGTTTCAATCTCTGCGTGGGCTGGGCAGCTTTTGATTGAACTTTCCTTTCATCGACGGACGTTCTGAGACGGCAGTGATTACGACAGCCCTGCTTTGCCGTAACTTGGCAACAACAGCGCCCGGCTGGAAGTGATTGCGACCGTCATGCATTGCCACCACTGAACAACCACCGTTCCGGGCGGCAGTGATTGCGACAGCCCTGCATTGCCGTAACTTGGCAACAACAGCACCCTGCTGGAGGTGATTGCGACCGTCATGCATTGCCACCACTGAACAACCACCACTCCGGGCGGCAGTGATTACGACAGCCCTGCATTGCCTTCACTTAACAGAGACGGTGTGATAGTCAAGGATGAACAGCTCCCTACATTTCTTCTTCGTTGACGGCCTCGCACGTAGGAAACTAATCAATTTTACAATTCATTAATTTCTCAAAATAATTGTGCACCCAGATTGGTTTTGGGCGAATCTTTTTGGGTACTTACCGAAATTGCATGTTAGGCACTAACTAATCAATTGTAGGGTATCCAATGATATATATTTCTTAAAACTGTGAAACATCAGCAAAATTTCAATGGAAGAGACAAACAAAGGGAATATATGATGTCCGTATTAATGATATTTGCATTTCATGTTTTGAAAGTTTCAGCCCCAGAAAAAAAAACCCTTCCTTAATCGACATTCTACAAGATGTAGGGGATATAATTTCATTTTAACATATCACATTTGTACGGATGAATCAAGTTTAAAAATCCTCTCCGGTTGGAATTTGTCTGTGCATTAAAACTTCTTAAATGACGTTTGTTTGACCA
>SDVV010026344.1:0-12274 GCA_016164225.1 Gammarus roeselii | reverse complement strand
TAGAATGCTCCTAGATGACCACGCCAGTAAAATGTACCTTGTTAGCCACGCCAGTAGAATGCTCGTGGGCGACCACGCTAGTTGATAGTTCCTTGGTAACCACACCAGTAGAATGCTCCTAGGCGACCACGCCAGTAGAATGCTCCTTGGTAACCACGCCAGTAGAATGCTCCTAGGCAACCAGGCCAGTAGAATATTCCTTGGTAACCGCGCCAGTAGAATGCTCCTGGGCAACCAGGCCGGTAAAATGCTACTGGGCGACCACGTTAGTAGAATGCTCCTAGGCGACCACGCCAGTAGAATATTCGTTCATAACCACGCCAGTAGAATGTTCCTAGGCGACCACGCCAGTAGAAGGTTCCTTTTTAACCTCGCCAGTGAAATGTTTCTTGCCGACCACGCCAGTAGAATTTCCTTGGCAACCACGCCAGTAGAATGCTCCTATGCGACCACGCCAGTAGATTGTTCCTTGGTAACCACGTCAGTAGAATGCTCCTAGGCAACATCGCCAGTAGAATGCTCCTATGCAACCACGCCAGTAGAATGCTCCTAGACCACCAAGCCAGTGGCGTGCTTTCAGGCAACCACGCAAGTAAGTGAACTGGCGTGGCACCGGTACCACAATCCACGTTCCTCAGCTGCACGCCAGTAGAATGCTCCGATGCAACCACGCCAGTAGAATGTTCCTGGGCAACCACGCAAGTAGAATGCTTCTAGGCTACCACGCCAGTAGAATGCTCCTAGGCACCCAGGCCAGTAGAATGTTCTTTGGTAACAAAGCCAGTAAAATACTCCTAGGCGACCACGCCAATAGAATGCTCCTAGATGACCACGCCAGTAAAATGTACCTTGTTAGCCACGCCAGTAGAATGCTCGTGGGCGACCACGCTAGTTGATAGTTCCTTGGTAACCACACCAGTAGAATGCTCCTAGGCGACCACGCCAGTAGAATGTTCCTTGGTAACCACGCCAGTAGAATGCTCCTAGGCAACCAGGCCAGTAGAATATTCCTTGGTAACCGCGCCAGTAGAATGCTCCTGGGCAACCAGGCCGGTAAAATGCTACTGGGCGACCACGTTAGTAGAATGCTCCTAGGCGACCACGCCAGTAGAATATTCGTTTATAACCACGCCAGTAGAATGTTCCTAGGCGACCACGCCAGTAGAAGGTTCCTTTTTAATCTCGCCAGTGAAATGTTTCTTGCCGACCACGCCAGTAGAATATTCCTTGGCAACCACGCCAGTAGAATGCTCTTATGCGACCACGCCAGTAGATTGTTCCTTGGTAACCACGTCAGTAGAATGCTCCTAGGCAACATCGCCAGTAGAATGCTCCTATGCGACCACGCCAGTAGAATGCTCCTAGGCGACCACGCCAGTAGAATGCTCCTTGGTAACCACGCCAGTAGAAGGCTACTAGGCGGCCACGCAAGTAGAATGCTCTCATGCGACCATGCCAGTAGAATGCTCCTAGGCGACCACGCCAGTAGAATGTTCCTTGGTAACCACGCCAGTAGAATGCTCCTAGGCGACCGTGCCAGTAGAATGCTAATAGGCGACCACGCCAGTAGAATGTTCCTTGGTACCCACGCGAGTAGAATGCACCTAGGCGACCACGCCAGCAGAAAGTTCCTTGGTAACCACGCCAGTGGAATGCTCCTTGGCGATCACGCCAGTAGAATGCTCATAGGCGCCCACCCCTGTAGAATGTTCCTTGGTAACCACGTCAGTAGAATGCTCCTAAGCGACCACGCCAGTAGAATGTTCCTTGGTAACCCCGTCAGTAGAATGTTCCTTGCTAACCACGCCAGTAGACTGCTCCTAGTCGACCACGCCAGTAGAATGCTCCGAGGCGACCACGCCAGTAGAATGCTCCTAGGCGACCACGCCAGAAGAATGTTCCTAGGCAACCACGCCAGTAGAATGTTCATAGGCAACCACGCCAGTAGAATGTTCCTTGATAACCACGCCAGAAGAATGCTCCTAGGCGACCACGCCAGTAGAATCCTCCTAGGCGACCACGCCAGTAGAAGGCTACTGGGTGACCACGCCAGTAGAACGTTCCTTGGTGACCCCGTCAGTAGAATGTTCCTTGGTAACCACGCCAGTAGAATGCTCCTAGTCGACCACGCCAGTAGAATGCTCCTAGGCGATCACGCCAGTAAAATGCTCCTTGGCGACCACGCCAGTAGAATGCTCCTAGACAACCACTCCATTAGAATGTTCCTTTGTGATCACGCCAGTAAAATGCTTCTAGGCGAACACGTCAGTAGTGTGGTCGGATTTATTTTAGCATCTTATTTTCCCGACCGTTTGAAATAACTTCATTATATTTATTTTTTATATTGATCTTTACCATCTTCTGAGACTGGATCATAATAAGAACAACAGAATCCACACTGTACCTATTTTGAGTTTAATTTCAGTATTCTATGACATTTAACTTGTTCTATGGTTAAGAGAGCGGTGCCATCTTGGAGTGGAAAAAAAATGGGGTTAGTCGTTTGCTAAGTCGTCAGAGTCTCTATGTTCCTCTAACTAACTACCTTAAATCCTTATCCTCATAGTAGATTAGTCTTCAACTATCACTACCTCACCTTATGAGTACTCTAGTCAGAAATCGTCTTAAAGATATGGACTTATCCTTAATCTTGGGATACATTATCCATTTGTCCCGAGAGTGGGAACACACGTCCGCTCGGTGCACAGATCAATTCACAACCAGCTCCCTCGGATTAGGGGACCCGCTTGACGGCAGCTCGCTATCAAGCGGCTGCTCGGTGCTGGCCTACTCGTTTACATTGCTCCGACCACGGCTTAACGCTTCCACTAGAAAGATTATACTAAACTGCTGTACTATAATAATCCTTATTATCTCATACGTTGATATTCACCTTCAACGTTTTTATTTGCATTACTTCATTCTCATTGACATGAATTACTTCAATTTAATTTATTTACACGTCTAGTATGATTCGAGAGGAAGGAATCGGACACAGTAGCTGAAACAGACTAAAGATGGAGGGAGTGAGGGTTTCTACCCTCCCCATCTCAGGTATGCCCAACTGATGACGACCAGACTTCCTTTACGAATCGAACACATTCATAGGCATGTAATGGAATGTCTTAGATATCAGGATATGAGAAATGTTTCCCACACACTCCACCTAAGAAGATGGCGTATTGGCACTTATTGTAACTGAGTGACGATTCGCCGACGAGCTGTAAAGACTGCCTTTCGAGTTGGTTGGGCAGCGTTTGGCTCGTTTGCACATGTGGGATTGAAAGTAGCCCTGGCGTCATCGATGGTGGAATGCGCTTCGTTTCATCGCTCGGTGCTCAATTGATGGGGCGACCTTGAGTATTAACTCAGCGACTCTGGTGGACTCTCAATGGATTTCACCGCTTGCACCTCTAGTGGATACAGCAGATTCACCGGTTGACTGATGGTGCCTCCAATTTTTTTTAGGTTTCACGCTTCTCACGTGACCGTCTTTACCTGCGTGGGTCTCGATGATCTTTCTCGGACTCCATAACAGCCTGGGGTCCTCGTCGTGGATCTGAACTATGTCACCCACCTTCGGTGCAACGATTTCCCTGGCATCCACGGCATGATGCCGCAGAATGGTTAAGTATTATTCTATGAACCTTGTCTAGAAACGATGTAGAATCTTCTG
This sequence comes from Gammarus roeselii, assembly GCA_016164225.1. Lineage (NCBI taxonomy): Eukaryota > Metazoa > Arthropoda > Malacostraca > Amphipoda > Gammaridae > Gammarus > Gammarus roeselii. The sequence goes on along the minus strand of SDVV010026344.1, from coordinate 8,598 downwards.
GGCATTCTTGTGACGTCGCGTTAGAAGCTCTGCTGTGAACTTGGAGGGATCTAGCTCTTCCTCCGGGTCCATTGTTGCCACTGGCGCGCTGCCCAGATGATATCCGAGCATCAGCTGGGATGGCGTGAGGAGTTGAAAGTCATTAGTTGAGTCGGAGATAGAAGTTAGCGGACGATCATTGAGCTCCGCTTCAATCTCGCAGAGTACGGTGTGCTCATCTTCCATCACCATGGCTCTGTGTAACGTTTTCTGTAGATAAAGCTTGACCATCTTCACGATCCTCTCGAAGAAGCCTCCGAACCAAGGGGCCCTGCTAGGGTTGAAATGCCACTTGCATTTGTTTTGATTCAGAGTGCTCCGAACCCTGTGATGTTCCTCCCAACTCTGGAGTATTTTAGCGGAGCTCACAAAGTTCGATCCATTATCACTAACTAACATTCGGGGGTAAGAGCAACGAGCAGAAACCCGTTGAAGAGTTCTCAAGAAGGCTTCTGCAGATGGATCCTTAGCAGCCTCAAAGTGTACTGCCCTGGTGGATGCACACGTGTACTATGCAATGTAACGCTTTTCGATTCGTGTCCCCTCTTTCACATACAGATGACCGACATAGTTTACACCTGTTACAGCGAATGGACGAGTTTGACTCACCCTGTACCCTGGAAGGGGAGAGGGTTGGTGGTCCATGGTAGTCCTTGATTTTTTGCCTAACCCTGGGGTTCAACAACGTTAACGCAGGCTGGCCACGACGTGGTTCATTCCCATGTGGTGCTTGACATTGTGTTCATCTTCAATGATCATTTTTGTGATCCTATGTTTGGTAGGTAGCAGGATTGGATACTTCCCAGAGTCCTCAATCTCGGCCTCTGTGATCCTGCTCACCACCACTAGCTTGTCAGCCTTGATGCTTAAATTCAACTGATTCATTAAAGGAGTGATGCCCTTGGGCCTTGGTTTGCGAAATAATTTTATCTCCTCTACAAACTCCTCCTTTTGGAATTCTTTTACTACCCAATCTTCGGCCTATTCCACCTCATTGAGTGTCAATTTTTGTTCTTTACCTTATTTATTTGACCTCCTATTGTTTGTACCTTGGTTTCTCACATTCAACTTCAGACACTCAATGTACCTCTTTACCCACTCAATGGTGTTTTTTAATTAATTGAAAGTGCTACATCTGTTGGCTACTGATAGTAGGAAAGACTCTTGGGGTGGGAGCTCTTCTGCACTATTCAGTGTCACACTTTGCACCTGTACAGGAAAGTTTTCCCACTCCTGGAGTTCCGTTATATTCTTAACCCATGCCACCTCAGGTGGCCCGACTTAAGCTTTCTCGGGTAGATTCCTGAAGTTATCAAGTCAGCTGGGTTTTGACTTGTATGAACATAATGCCAATTAGCGTTGGGAAAATTTTTCTCGATGTCTGTCTACCTGTTCTGCATGTAAGCTTCTAATGAGCCTGTTGAGTGTATCCAGTCCAGTGCCACTTGACTGTCTGACCACATGCGAATGGCATCAACATTCACTTCCTTTTCATAGGCTTCACATACATATTTGGTGAGTCATGCTTCAAGTAGAGCTGCTGTCAGCTCCAGTCTGGGAACTGAAAGTGTCTTCTCGGGTGCAATCTGTTCTTTTGCCATCAATAGTGTGGCCTAACCTTCAATGACTCCGTACACACCTGTTACATATGCTACTGTGGAAGCATCTACAAAGGTGTGTAGAGTCATTGATTTTCTTATCTCAGAGTTGCGTTTGACAGGTATGTCACCCATCTTGGTGAACTCTCCCTTCAATTTTTCCCATATGATTGCAATAGCTTCGAGAAGATCCTCATAACAATCTAACTTTGACTGTCATATTTCCTTCATAGGAACTTGGCCTTGATGGTGATGGGAGTCATAAATCCAAGAAGATCGAATTGTGCAGCTAATCCTCGAAGAATGATTCTCTCTGTTGGTTTATCTGATTCTAACTCTCTAGGAGCCAGCACCGATGTGTCCTGTACAGTGTCCCATCTGAGTCCTAAAACTGGAACAATGGGTCTGGCATCTGATTCACCTTCTTTCTCTGTCAGTTTTTCGAGTTTTGGGTCATTGGTAGCCCATTTACGGAGGTTGAGTCCAGCGTCACCCCGAATATTCTTGGATGAACTGTAAAATTCTTGTAGTTCTGCCTTTGTTGACGCAGTTACTAATAAATTGTCGACATATATATTTCTTTGATCTTGTCTGTTATGTCCTTTTGCCCACCATACTTTTCTAGGTTGTGGTCAATGGTAGCGTTCAAGATGAATTGTGAGCAGGTGGCTCCAGAAAGGATGACTTTGAATCGATAGGTGTCTATGGGGCAGTCAGGATCCATGGGATCTCTGTGCCATACATATCTCTTGAAGTCTCTGTCCTGTTCATCCAAATCTACCATCAAGAATGTCGTTGCAATGTCAGAACAAGCCGCTAGTGACCCCAATCTGAATCGCATCAACATTTGAGATAACTTTGGGACCATGCATGGTCCTGGATACAAACAATCATTTGGACTTATCGCATCATTATGTGGTTTTGCTGAACAATCAAAAACCACCGCAATGGTGTTGTTGGAGATTCCTTTCTCACAGCGTGGTGAGGTAGGTAGTGGCATGCATCTTATGGCTTAATGTCACTTTTCCTTTCGATTAATCCTCTTTGTTGTTGCTCATACATAACACTGTCACAGTGCTTCAGCAGTTCAGGTTCTTTCCGAAGATGCTTTAAATTGCTCACCAGCCTTCCTTGGGCCATCCGATAATTAATTGGCAGTGTGGAATGAGCCGCCTTCCATGGGAATCTGGCCACATACTTGCCCTCTGAAAATCGGATGCTGTTGTTGAAATGCTCTAGGGCTGCTTTATCATATGGGTGTGCTTCTTCCGGTGATATTCCTATGGTGTCCAAACGCCACAATAGGTCAACATTGTTTTCTGCTTCTTTATCTGACACTGCTACCTTAAGTGCATTTATCACATTGATTTAAGCGTTGTCATGAAATTCCTTTATGGGACCTGACAGGAGGTCTCCAAAACCCTAAATATATTATTGTTATTCCTTCATCTTGTTTTTCAGGAAAAAACAAAATCATTGTAATGATCTGCTCCAATGAGCATATCAACTGGGCAGTGGACTGTATTTCCAAACTTGTCAGCCAAGTTGCGAACCTTGGCTCTGAGGCGAATGGCTAGTTCACTAACTCCACTCATGTTAAGCTGTTCAGCCAAAGTTTTAACTACAATAATTTCCTGGGAAATGTTCTCATGTGTCGACACTTTTATGGAGACATTCTTTATGTCGTACGGTTCCTCAGTTCCTTTGCTGTTGAAACCGTCAATTGTCAGGCTGGTGTGTCCACATGTAGTGTCATCATCGCTCAAGATTCCCCTTTTGACGAAGAACCTCTGAGCCCCTTGGTCGAACAAGGCACCCACGAGTTTTATACCTAAAACCATTCTTTGTTTTCAAACTAATCAAAGCTGTGGGTAGGACGGTCGCCTTCCCACACCAAGCTGCTACTGTATTCACTTTAGCTACACTAGTGAGGGTGTTGCACACAGAACTGGTAGCTGCTGCAGCTGTAGACTTTGCATTGCTTGATGCTACCTTGTCTTCACTTCGTCAACCTTTGTTTCTTTTGAAGCAGAGTGCACCTTGATGTCCGGTGTTCTATGTTTGGTGCCTTCTCAGGGCACTCAGCAGAACGGTGACCCGACTTCAGGCATTTGAAGCACAATCTCAACTCTGATACCATAGTTTTTTTCTCTTCATTTGTTTCATACCTTGTACAGCAATAGAGATATTCAGCACAAAATGTGCATCCAGATGTTTCTACTTGGAAGGATCCCACAGTTGACTGGGGTCCTTGGTTGTTCCCATCAGGCGGTCTGGAATGGTCTTCATTGGAATTGCTCCTTGTACTACCTTGATAGTTCGGCTTCCGGCATCCATTTACCCTTGGCTTGAAGTCAGTCTCACAGTTCGAAAGCCTAGTGATCTCAGACATGAGTGCGTCTCGGAATTCAGCCATACTCCGTGCAGCATCTGAGTCTCTGCCCTCACTGCAGGCTCCTTTGATCATTGATGATAGGTTGGGCCAGATCCGGTGTGTTGTTATTGAGGAACAGTGCCTGCAGTCATTGAAGTATACTCCCGCTGTCTTCAGATGGCAAAGGTTTACGTCCAGTTTGTGACTGTACTCTTGCAGAGATAAAATTGAATCAATAGGAGCTGGAAGATCATCAAGTGCATCCAGATGTGCCATCCTTATGCGATCCTCGTTCCCATACAGCTTCTTCAACATTGCAACTGCTAGTGGGTAGGACTCATTTGTTGGAGCAAACCCAGCCAGTGTTTTTTTTTGCAGCGCCTTTTAACTTGTTTTGCAGGCATTGGAACTTTTCAGAAGGTTCCAGTTCATCATTTTCATGGACGGTTCTGAAACTTTGCCAGAATGGGGTGAACATGAGTATGTTCCCGCTGAAGTCTAGCATCTGTAGAGTAGGTAGCTTGACTCTCACACTTCTGGGGGAAAAATTGGTTACTGATGCAGCAGCTTCACTACTTGGTACTGGCTGCGCTTCAGTTCTTAATCTTCTTACCTTTGCTAGGGTGATATTCAAGGGTTCCAATGAGTAATTCGTTTCGTCCTCGAGTTGAAATTTTTCTTCTTGAGGAATGTCATTATCCTCATTAACAATTTCAACCATCTACCAATGCAGTGCATGCGCTTCGTCTAAACATGTTCCCGCAGTGGTAACATAACACGTCAACTTGTCTTGAATATCTGCCTCAATGAATGGAACATGTTCACAACACATTTCAATTTTATTCTTAATCTTTGGGACCTTGCCTCGCAAGCGGGTACGCAAAGTCACAAGTCGCTGAAGTTCTGCATTTTTATTCATTTTGAAATTCAGACCTTACAACAATTAATAAAATTTCCCAGTAGAAAAAAATATCAATTCTTCTTTATTGAGACTTATCACAACCCCTTTGCATCAACTTTAAAGTGTTAATTTTTTTTTAAACAGACGATACTTAATTGTCCATGATCTTATACCTGGTAACTAATTTTCCAAGTTGAAAAACTCGCAGAAAAAACTAACAAGAATAGACTGGCAGCAATAACGCCCGTTATTTGTCAATCACTCCTGCCGCCGTTCATGAGAATTGTTCACCTGAAAATTATCACATACAAATTGTCTTGAGGAGCTAACTTCTGTCCTATCTAAACAATTAGCAATCCATAGTTGCTTTTTATGTTGAACATTCGTCCCGGTTCGAAGTACCATTGTAGTTGGGATTTATTTTAGCATCTTATTTTACCCGACCGTTTTAAAAAAAACTTTAATATATTAATTTTTCATAATAAGAACAACAGAATCCACACTGTACCTATTAATAGTTTAATTTTATTATTCTAAGACATTAACTTGTTTTTATGGTTAAGAGAGCGTGGCCATCTTGGAGTGGAAAACATGGGGGTTTGTCGCTCGCTTAGTCGTCCGAGTATCTATGTTTATAACTAACAACCTTAATTCCCTATCCTTATGGTAGGTTAGTCTACAACTATCACTACGTCACCTTATGAGTACTCTAGTCAGAAATTGACCTAAATATATGGACTTATCCTTAATCTTGGGACACAATATCCATTTGGCCGGAGGGTGGGAACACACGTCCGCTCGGTCCACAATTTAATTCACAACCAGCTCCCTCGAATTAGGGAAACCCGCTTGACGGCAACCCGCCATCTAGTGGCCGGTTGGTGCAGGCATACTTGCTTACATTGTTGCGACAACGACTTACCGCTTCCACTCAAAAGATTATGTTTAGCTACTGTACAATAATAATCCTTATTATCTCATACGTAGAGATTTACCTGCAATATTACTTTTTTGCATTATATCAGGGAGTGGGGATTTCAACCCTCCCCATCTCAGGAATGCCAAATTGATGATGACCAGACTTCCTATACGAATCGAATACACACATAGGTTTGCAATGGAATGTCTTTGTTGGCAGTGTATGAGAAATGTTTCCCACAAGTAGAATGCTTCTAGGCGACTACGCCAGTAGAATGTTCCTTGATAACCACGCTAGTTGAATGCTCATAGGTGACCACGCCAGTAGAGTATTCCTAAGGACTGCGATTACACTGCGAGGACACTGCAAGGACACCGCGAGGACACTGCGAGGACACTGCGAGGACACTGCAAGGACACGGCGAGGACACAGCGAGGACACTGCGAGGACACTGCGAGGACACTGCGAGGACACTGCGAGGACACTGCGAGGACACTGCACGAACACTGCGAGAACACTGCAAGGACACTGCGAGGACTCGATGTGAGATCAATACTTTGTTTCATTGTGCTGGCGTGTTACGTATAAACCTGCAAAAAATTGATTCCTGTTCCGTGCAGGCTTCAGCTCCGTTTAGACTTCTGTTCCTTAATGACTCCTGTTCCGTCTAGACTCCTATTCCTTCTAGACTCATATTCCGGCTAGACTCCTATTCCGTCTAGACTCTTGTTCCTTATCGACTCTTGTTCCGTATAGACTCTTGTTTCATATAGACTCCTGTTCTCTTTATACCTCTGCCCCTTATAGAATCCTGTTCCGTACAGACTCCTGCTTCGCACTTCACTGGGAAAGCACCCATAGGGAAGACATCAAACTTCTCATGGCAGAGGAAATGAACCTATTGATGAGAAGACATCACCCACAAATTTTTTGCAAATTTTGAACCTTCGTTCCTTGTACTAGCATTCTGACGGACACTCTGAAAGCTCCAAGAATGTTTATTGAAAGAAATAAGGAATAAAGGCACATATTCCATGACAAAAAGGATATAGTTATAACATAAATATTATTCGAAGAAGAGTCACATAGATGAATAAACAAGGAATACAACGTTTCAATCACTGGTTCACCTTGTGATAGTTACGGTGACCCGTGCATGCGAACACCTGCAACCATGAGCTGCCTCAGCACAGCTGCAACCATGAGCGGCATAAACACAGCTGCAGGCATGAGCTTCATGAGCACAACTGCAACCATACTACCATCCTGCTTACACCGTGAATCAAAGCCTTCTTGTTGGGTCACCCATTTTTTCACACTCTGTTTGGGTCTTGTAGGCCAACGGGTTTCAAATTTTTCGCCAACTTAGCAAAACAAGAAACGCCTGGTCCTTTCCCTTGGTAACAGCGGAGGGTTAAAAGCCAACGGTGGCCTCCACACAGTGCCACCAGTTCAGGTCCGTGCTGCGGAGCGCCGCCTAAGCTACTGTATCCAGCAGTATTTAGTTACAGAGCGGTGTTCATATCAGAATCCCTGCAGAAACTGATCACAGCAGTTAGAAAACGAACCTAGGAGAAAACTGAGAAAACGGAGTCCATCCTTCACGGGGGAACGATTGTAAATCGAGACAGGGACGGTTTGGATTGCCTTTGTAGGCCCCAATTGAAAACTCCCCTGTACCGCTGCTTTGAAATACAAGTCTGTAAGGCATGCTGCACATATCGTGTAATTAGAAATGAGCTCACATGTCAAGCAATCTATAGGGCAAGGTTTTTTTCTCGGTCACCTCTGGCTTTAGCACTTGCAATACTCATGTGTGGAGCAGGCAGCTGGAGACGGAGGAGATTGTTTTGTTTTCTTGCTAGTAAAAGAAGATTCCATCAACTATTAGAATAAGCTACTCCGGGTTGGAATACGCAGGGATAGTAATATGTATGTCTCTATAACAATGCAACTATATCACATGTTATTCGGTAGGATGTACAGATATCACATGAAGTCAATATTAATGTATTTAAGGTAACTCCTGCTGAGCCCGTTTGTAAATATTCATTGGGGGGGAATCAAATAAAGCTGACCAATCGAGAAGCCCGATCGGCACTCGAGCTCATGAATCAATGTCTGGCCAACTGCCTCCTAGTGATTTAAGGTGGTTGCGTTTTGTAACTATTTCCTATTCTGTATTTGACGTAAATGCTCGTTGTGAATTGAGACCAGAGAATTTAAAATGTCTCCGTGTACGTAGTAACAGTGATGAGTTATCACCAAATGTTCAGTATCTTCTCGAATCTTCTTTCCTCTAATGTAGTGAATCATTATTTCCCGGTACCTTATTTAACATAGCAATAAAATCCCTATGGTAAGTGAGATATAGGAAAATAAAGCAGCACTGAAGATTGGGAGCTTCCCCACTCTGGGTCATCCTAACTTTGCCTCTTCCCGATTAGGGGAAACGGCTGTATGTCTTTACATACATACATAAAGTTCATTTGCCATTGCAATTGAATTCTTAGTCCCATTCCCTGACATTTACTATCTTATAAAAACTAGCTCCAACATGGTTCCAAAGAAGTGAACATGAAAGGTTATGCCCACGATATACAGTTTACAGTTTATTGTTTCAGTTCCATAAGCCGTATGTCCCGTACATTTTCTCCGGAAATGTCATAGCTGTGATGCTACACTCTCATCTATTTTTTTATGAACATACAGGGCTTACCAATAAAACTTATAGCAAAACTTATAGTTGCAGTACTGTATATATATA
>SDVV010026343.1:0-12274 GCA_016164225.1 Gammarus roeselii | reverse complement strand
ACACTCTTCATCCTGCCAACCCTGCAACAGCACACTCTTCATCCTGCCAACCCTGCAGCATGACACTCTTCATCCTGCCAACCCTGCAGCATGACACTCTTCATCCTGCCAACCCTGCAGCATGACACTCTTCTATACCGCCGGTCCCTCTATGCTGTTTCTGTTGACGTCGGTGGTCAGGTGGCCTTCGCCGCCGCTGGAGGTCGCCACCATCTCGTGGATCACCTGCAACAGGAGAGGGCGGTTTGAGGAACGGGTCGCAGACAGTAAATTCAACAATAATGGAAAATATCTTAGAATGTAATTCATTTATTTTACTTTGTCGTTATTCAATCTTTTGTTGATGATGGATGCACTGAGTGGTGGAGGCCTTCGAAGAAAATACTGGTGGAGGCCTTCGAAGAAAATAGTGGTGGAGGCTTTCGAAAACAAATGAAGAGTGTCGCACTCGGCGAGAGACGCCAGAATAAGGCGTGGGCTACAAAGGGTGAAGAAGTTTTTAGTTGTTGTTTACCATCAAAAAATAGCTTTGCAGGGGACCAAAGAGTCAAATTGAAGTACCATACATGAAACTTTCCTTTCAGCAGACCACAAAGTCAGATTAAAACAAGAAACTCCAAAACAGGAGACCAATCGAGGTGTAAAAATCACAACAGTACTGGAATTTGATGGTTAGAGAGCTGGCTGTTAGAAAGCTGGCTGTTAATAGATGATGAGATTAGCGGAACTGTGATGGTTAGAGAGCTGGCTGTTAGAGAGCTGGCTGTTAGAAAGCTGGCTGTTAATAGATGATGAGATTAGCGGAACTGTGATGGTTAGAGAGCTGGCTGTTAGAAAGTTGGCTGTTAATAGATGATGAGATTAACGGAACTGTGATAGTTAGAGAGCTGGCTGTTAGAGAGCTGGCTGTTAATAGATGATGAGATTAGCGGAACTGTGATGGTTAGAGAGCTGGCTGTTAGAGAGCTGGCTGTTAGAGAGCTGGCTTTTAGAGAGCTGGCTGTTAGAGAGCTGGCTGTTAGAGAGCCGGCTGTTAGAAAGCTGGCTGTTAATAGATGATGAGATTAGCTAAACTGTGATGGTTAGAGAGCTGGCTGTTAGAGAGCTGGCTGTTAATAGATGATGAGATTAGCGGAACTGTGATGGTTAGAGAGCTGGCTGTTAGAGAGCTGGCTTTTAGAGAGCTGGCTGTTAATAGATGATGAGATTAGCGGAACTGTGATGGTTAGAGAGCTGGCTATTAGAGAGCTGGCTGTTAATAGATGATGAGATTAGTGGAACTGTGATGGTTAGAGAGCTGGCTGTTAGAGAGCTGGCTGTTAATAGATGATGAGATTAGTGGAACTGTGATGGTTAGAGAGCTGGCTGTTAGAGTATAGATGTGCGAGTTCTGAGTGGGTTCGGACACATGAAGATAATGGATGAAGGAGATTTGTTAAAAGATCAGAGAACACAGTCGTGAGTGGAAGAAGACTTAGAGGGCGACGATAGTTGGATGGTTGATAAATGTAGCAGTGTGGAAGAAGAGAGAGAGCCTGCAAGAGATACGAGTAAGTGGCGAATGATTGCTAATGGCTGAGACGCGACTCGGCACCTGTGATGCAACGGAAGTAAACCAGTGTATGATGTCGGACCCTGCTGCTGACTCGGTCTCTATGCTCACTCCTGGCCGGAGTAAGTGTATATGTGGGCTCCTTACGGACCCTGTTGAGCTGAAAGGCTAAGGATTGCACGTGTGTGAGGGTGTGGAGTTGTGTGGAAATTGTCTTGCTGTCGTCTGTGCGTTTATATGTACAAGTGTATAAGTCTAACATTAATCAATGCAATAATAAAATGTTATGTATTATTAACCCAAGTTTGTATGAAGTATGATTTCTCAAAGCATGCCTTATTGGTGCGGATATTGTTGCTGCTTTTACTTAAGAAAACAGAGTGGCCAACTGTTAAGCTGAAATAGCCCCCCCACCCCTATCAAAGAGTGCGGATATTGCTGCTTTTACCTAATAAAACATGATGAATAAATGTTAAGCTGACGTAGGCCCCTTCCGTTTCAAAGGATGTGCGGATATTGCTTCGTTTATTTAATAAAACAGGGTTGCCAAATGTTGAGCTGACGTAGGCCCCTCCCGTTTCAAAGAATGTGCGGATATTGCTGCTTTTACTAAATAAAACAGGGTTGCCAAATGTTAAGCTGACGTAGTCCCCTCCCGTTTCAAAGAATGTGCGGATACCGCTGCTTTTACTTAATAAAACAGGGCTGCCAAATGTTAAGCTGACAAAGGCCCCCTCCATTTTCAAAGAATGAGCGGATATTGCTGCTTTTACTTAATAAAACAGGGTTGCCAAATGTTAAGCTGAAGTAGGCCCCTCCCGTTTCAAAGAATGTGCTGATATTGCTGCTTTTAGATACAGAAACAGAGTGGGCAAATAGATTAAGGCGGGGTATGCGTCACACTACATACTGATGCGTCATTATGCTGACGACAAACGGATTAGGGCGGGATATGCGTCACACTACATACTGATGCGTCATTATGCTGACGACAAACGGATTAGGGCGGGGTATGCGTCACACTACACACTGATGCGTCATTATGCTGACGACAAACGGATTAGGGCGGGGTATGCGTCACACTACATACTGATGCGTCATTATACTGACGACAAACGGATTAGGGCGGGGTATGCGTTACACTACATACTGATGCGTCATTATGCTGACGACAAACGGATTTGGGCGGGGTATGCGTCACACTACATACTGATGCGTCAATATGCTGACGACAAACGGATTAGGGCAGGGTATGCGTCACACTACACACTGATGCGTCATTATGCTGACGACAAACATATTAGGGCGGGGTATGCGTCACACTACACACTGATGCGTCATTATGCTGACGACAAACGGATTAGGGCAGGGTATGCGTCACACTACACACTGATGCGTCATTATGCTGACGACAAACGGATTAGGGCGGGGTATGCGTCACACTACACACTGATGCGTCGTTATGCTGATAACAAAAAAATATGACTAAGGCGAGGTACTACAAACTGATGCGTCATGATGCTGACGACAAAACGATGACTAAGGCGGGGTACTACACACTGATGCGTCATTATGCTGACGACAAAACGATGACTAAGGCGGGGTACTACATACTGATGCGTCATCATGCTGACGACAAAACGATGACTGAGGCGGGGTACTACATACTGATGCGTCATTATGCTGATGACCAAACGATGACTAAGGCGGGGTACTACATACTGATGCGTCATGATGCTGACGACAAAACGATGACTAAGGCGGGTTATTAACAATCTTTTAACAAGTTCAGGTGATATTTATACCAAATTGAAGTTTTCATTGCTTCTCTTGCATGCACAAATGTGTTTGATGCGTTATTATAACTGACGCAAGTATAATTTTCTAACAAAATACACGTTGTACTGTTTAACAGCTGTACCACATTACAAGTGTATGCAAGCACTCTAATCACGAGTGTATACAAGCATTCTAATTACAAGTGTATACAAGCACTTTAATCACGAGTGTATACAAGCATTCTAATTACAAGTGTATACAAGCACTCTTATCACGAGTGTATACAAGCACTCTAATTACAAGTGTATACAAGCACTCTAATCACGAGTGTATACAAGCACTCTAATCACAAGTGCATACAAGAACTCTAATCACGAGTGTATACAAGCACTCTAATTACAAGTGTATACAAGCACTCTAATCACGAGTGTATACAAGCACAGCCTTTGACATTTCCTATGGACGATATAGTTTACAGTTTCTGAGCTCAGTTACCCCGCTCCTGACGAGTTACAGTGTCATTTCTGATCTACAGCACCCGCTCCTGACGAGTTACAGTGTCATTCCTGATCTGCAGCACCCGCTCCTGACGAGTTACAGTGTCATTTCTGATCTGCAGCACTCGCTCCTGACGAGTTACAGAGTCAGTCCTGATCTGCAGCACCCGCTCCTGACGAGTTACAGTGTCATTTCTGATCTACAGCCCCCGCTCCTGACGAGTTACAGTGTCATTTCTGATTTACAGCACCCGCTCCTGACGAGTTACAGTGTTACTCCTGATCTACAGCACCCGCTCCGACGAGTTACAGTGTCATTCCTGATCTGCAGCACCCGCTCCTGACGAGTTACAGTGTCATTCCTGATCTGCAGCACCCGCTCCTGACGAGTTACAGTGTCATTTCTGATCTACAGCACCCGCTCCTGACGAGTTACAGTGTCATTCCTGATCTGCAGCACCCGCTCCTGACGAGTTACAGTGTCATTTCTGATCTACAACATCCGCTCCTGACGAGTTACAGTGTCATTCCTGATCTGCAGCACCCGCTCCTGACGAGTTACAGTGTCATTTCTGATCTACAACATCCGCTCCTGACGAGTTACAGTGTCATCTACAGCCCCCGCTCCAGACGAGTTACAGTGTCATTTCTGATTTACAGCACCCGCTCCTGACGAGTTACAGTGTTATTCCTGATCTACAGCACCCGCTCCGACGAGTTACAGTGTCATTCCTGATCTGCAGCACCCGCTCCTGAAGAGTTACAGTGTCATTTCTGATCTACAGCATCCGCTCCTGACGAATTACAGTGTCATTTCTGATCTACAGCACCCGCTCCAGACGAGTTACAGTGAAATTTCTGATCTACAGCACTCGCTTCTGACGAGTTACAGTGTTTCTCCTGATCTACAGCACCCGCTCCGACGAGTTACAGTGTCATTCCTGATCTGCAGCACCCGCTCCTGAAGAGCTACAGTGTTACTCCTGATCTACAGCACCCGCTCCTGACGAGCTACAGTGTTATTCCTGATCTGCAGCACCCGCTCCTGACGACTGACGAGCTACAGTGTTACTCCTGATCTACTGCACCCGCTCCGACGAGTTACAGTGTTACTCCTGATCTACAACACCCGCTCCTGACGAATTACAGTGTTACTCCTGGTCTACAGCATCTGTTCTTGACAAGTTACAGTGTTATTCCTGATCTACAGCACCCGCTCCTGACGAGCTACAGTGGTACTCCTGATCTACAACACCCGCTCCTGACCAGTTTCAGTGTTACTCCTGATCTACAGCATCTGCTCTTGACAAGTTACACTGTTATTCCTGATCTACAGCAACCGCTTTTGACGAGTTACAGTGTTACTCCTGATCGGCAGCACCCGCTCCTGACGAGCTACAGTGTTACTCCTGATCTACAGCACCCGACCCTGACGAGCTACAGTGTTATTCCTGATCTGCAGCACCCGCTCATGACGACTGACGAGCTACAGTGTTACTCCTGATCTACAGCACCCGCTCCGACGAGTTACAGTGTTACTCCTGATCTACAACACCCGCTCCTGACGAATTACAGTGTTACTCCTAATCTACAGCACCTGCTCTTGACAAGTTACACTGTTATTCCTGATCTACAGCAACCGCTTTTGACGAGTTTCAGTGTTACTTCTGATCGGCAGCACCCGCTCCTGACGAGCTACAGTGTTACTCCTGATCTACAGCACCCGCTCCTGACGAGTTACAGTGTTACTCCTGATCTACAGCACCTGCTCTTGACAAGTTACAGTGTTATTTCTGATCTACAGCACCCGCTCCTGATGAGTTACAGTGTTACTTCTGATCTACAGCACCCGCTCCTGACGAGTTACAGTGTTACTCTTGATCTGCAGCACCCGCTCCTGACGAGCTACAGTGCTATTCCTGATCTGCAGCACCCGCTCCTGACGAGCTACAGTGTCATTCCTGATCTGTAGCCCCCGCTCCTGACGAGTTACAGTGTAACTCCTGATCTGCAGATCCCGCTCCTGACGAGCTACAGTGGTACTCCTGATTTACAGCACCCGCTCCTGATGAGCTACAGTGTTATTCCTGATCTGCATCACCCGCTCCTGAAGAGCTACAGTGTTACTCTTGATCTACAGCACCCGCTCCTGATGAGTTATGTAGTGTTATTCCTGATCTGCAGCACCCGCTCCTGAAGAGCTACAGTGTTACTTCTGATCTACAGCACCCGCTCCTGACGAGCTAAAGTGTTACTCCTGATCTACTGCACCTGCTCCTGATGAGTTACAGTGTTATTCTTGATCTGCAGCACCCGCTCCTGACGAGCTACAGTGTTATTCCTGATCTGCAGCACCCGCTCCTGACGAGCTACAGTGTCATTCCTGATCTGCAGCCCCCGCTCCTTACGAGTTATAGTGTTACTCCCGATCTGCAGCACCAGCTCCTGACGAGCTACAGTGTTACTCCTGATCTACAGCACCCGCTCCTGATGAGTTACAGTGTTATTCTTGATCTGCAGCACCCGCTACTGACGAGCTACAGTGTCATTCCTGATCTGCAGCCCCCGCTCCTGACGAGTTACAGTGTTACTACCGATCTGCAGCACCCGCTCCTGACGAGCTACAGTGTTACTCCTGATCTACAGCACCCGCTCCTGATGAGCTAGTGTTATTCCTGATCTGCAGCACCCGCTCCTGAAGAGCTACAGTGTTACTCCTGATCTACAGCACCCGCTCCTGATGAGCTACAGTGTTATTCCTGATCTGCAGCACCCGCTCCTGAAGAGCTACAGTGTTACTCCTGATCTGCAGCACCCGCTCCTGAAGAGCTACAGTGTTACTCCTGATCTGCAGCACCCGCTCCTGAAGAGCTACAGTGTTATTCCTGATCTGCAGCACCCGCTCCTGAAGAGCTACAGTGTTACTCCTGATCTGCAGCACCCGCTCCTGAAGAGCTAAAGTGTTACTCCTAATCTACAGCACCCGCTCCTGATGAGTTATATAGTGTTATTCTTGATCTGCAGCACCCGCTCCTGAAGAGCTACAGTGTTACTCCTGATCTACAGCACCCGCTCCTGATGAGTTATATAGTGTTATTCTTGATCTGCAGCACCTGCTCCTGAAGAGCTACAGTGTTACTCTTGATCTACAGCACCCGCTCTTGATGAGTTACAGTGTTATTCCTGATCTACAGCACCTGCTCCTGACGAGTTACAGTGTTACTCCTGATCTACAACACCCGCTCCTGACGAGTTACAGTGTTATTCCTGATCTACAGCAGTGTTCGAATGCAGGAGTTTTCTTCAACGGGCAGTGTGTCCTGTTGATAGCACATTTTTATTGACGAGTTCTTAACAGACTCGCTCCGCGGTTACCCATAAACATTCCTAAATAATGTGCTATTGCTGCGGGGCTTTTCCATTTGGGAGTCTGCCAATGCAATACAAAAACAATGATTGGGATCCCATGTGCTGTAATATATTGTTCTGTGTTGTATAAAAAATTACACTGACAGAAATGACTACGGGAACATGCGCATGAGGGGGGCAGGAAAACCATCACAGTCCGCACTGGGGAAAGAGAAAAACTGCGTTGCACATCATCGACATCAAAGCCTGAGTGGGTGGACGAGCTTCTGGTCGGGAGAGGCAATCATGGTGCCCATGGACGACTGTGTGAGGTGTCCGTTCATGGTGCCCATGGACGTGTGTGTGAGGTGCCCATTCATGGTGCCCATGGACGTGTGTGTGAGGTGCCCATTCATGGTGCCCATGGACGTGTGTGTGAGGTGTCCAACCATGGTACATATGGACGTGTGTATGAGGTGCCAAATCA
Organism: Gammarus roeselii; assembly: GCA_016164225.1. Taxonomy (NCBI): domain Eukaryota; kingdom Metazoa; phylum Arthropoda; class Malacostraca; order Amphipoda; family Gammaridae; genus Gammarus; species Gammarus roeselii. The sequence goes on along the minus strand of SDVV010026343.1, from coordinate 4,611 downwards.
TAGTACATATGGACGTGTGTGTGAGGTGCCCAATCATGGTACTTAAGGACGTGTGTATGAGGTGCCAAATCATAGTACATTGGAACGTGTGTGTGAGGTGCCCATTCATGGTGCCCATGGACGTGTGTGAGAGGTGTCCAATCATGGTACATAAGGACGTGTGTATGAGGTGCCAAATCATAGTAAATATGGACGTGTGTGAGGTGCCCAATCATGGTGCCCATAGACGTGTGTGTGAGGTGCCCAATCATGGTGCCCATAGACGTGTGTGTGAGGTGCCCAATCATGGTACTTAAGGACGTGTGTATGAGGTGACAAATCATAGTACATATGGACGTGTGTGTGAGAGGCCCAATCATGGTGCCCATGGACGTGTGTGTGAGGTGCCCAATCTTGTTACATAAGGACGTGTGTGTGAGGTGCCCAATCATGGTACATATGGACGTGTGTGTGAGGTGCCCGATCATGGTGCCCATGGACATGTGAATGAGGTGCCCAATCATGGTACATAAGGGCGTGTGTGTGAGGTTGTGAATGTCAGTGTGAAAGCGAAAACAACAAATAATAATGGGGTGAGGAGGGGAAAAAAATGTGCAAAGATTGTTCTCTATTATTTGAGGCAATGAGTGAGATAGAAGGAAGGCCTTGCATGGGCTTTGACTCCCTCACAGATCCCCCTGACTGTTGTTTCAGTTGGTGTGTATGTAAATGGTGCAATATTTCCAGCCTCCAACCAATTGTGATGCTGAAAATCATTCACCAAGAAAGAATAAAAAGTTTAAGAGAAGTTCAACCATGCTATAGGACGTTTCTCCTCACGAGGTGACTAATGTGAATAGCTATCTAATTTTACTACGTTCCTACGAATAAAAATCTGAAATTTTAATTCAAAATACATTTTTAAGGTTAATGAATTCAATACAAAAAAATTCAATAGATAAAATTCGATGACTTCCTCAAATTTTAATCACTTCAGTTTCGAAATTTTAATTCTCTCTGACTAGTTTTTATTTTAGCTACCATTTTGGTCTTGATTATAAAATCAATGGGCTTTATTCCAATACAATCGAATCTTGTTTTTGCACGTTGATTCTAGTTAGAATTTATTGGGTTGAGGGTAATCCAAGTAAGGTTGTCTATAGCCTTGTGCTTATACTCTCTGAGCCTTCCGTTTGTCGTCCAAATTATTGGTTATCGTGTGTATGCGTACTTGAAAGGTTGACACATGTCCAAATTGAACTCTCGTTTTCGTTAATTCAAAGAGTGGATTTGATAATGAAGATTTATCTCTAACATTTGGGAATTTTATTATTTTAGGAATTGAAAACCCATTGCCAGACGATGAAAATACATGATTAAATAATAATAATAATAATAATAATGATAATAATATCGATGAATGCTTCAAAAATTCGTAAAATGTTCAGAACAATGTGTTTGAACGTTCAAACTGGCCCTGTGTTCTGTTCGTATGTACGGCAAATTGATCGAATATTCGGAAACAAATGAACCACGAACCACAAATTATTCAAAAATATTTCATGACGTGAAAATTCATGAACAGAATATTGCAGGCATCGAAAATTTATGAAAAGAACAAATCATGAACGGAATATTCATGAATCGTCAGCAATAGAACGGCACGTTAGTTTTTGCTTTTAAATAGAGTGTCTTCTTGCCGTAGTGAAATATTCACGTCCGTTGAAAATCGAGTCTGTAGTTACCTCACTGTCGCATTCGCGGCTAATTGGAAAACGAACGCTGTCATAACCAGAGGAATGTGTTCAGCGAAACAAAAATGGTTTACCATTTTAGATTAAGATAAATCTTCAATTAGACTTTGGGCTGTGCGAGTGAATTTAACATAAAATCATTTTTAGTTTAAACAGAATCCAGCATCAATGAAACGAAGTGAAGGTAGTAATACAAATGCTTACCAAGTCAGCATGTATTTTTTACAGTATCTTTTGCTTCCAAGTTATAATTAATCCTTTACGAGCTTCCTCCTGCTACCTAACGTCACTCCTTGTTACGTGACCCCATGTTACGTCACTTCTTGTTATGTCACCCCTTGTTACGTGACCGTTTGTTACGTAACCCTTGTTACGTTACTCCTTGATGAGTCCTCCAGCAGGCAATGGGACAAGAGCTTGACGAGCCAATAAAGGAACGGACGTTCTATCCAATGGCACATGACACGTGGTCATGGCACATGACACGTGGTCATGGCACATGACACGCGGTCATGACACATGACACGTGGTCATGGCACATGACACGCGGTCATGGCACATGACACGTGGTCATGGCACATGACACGTGGTCATGGCACATGACACGCAGTCATGGCACATGACACGCGGTCATGGCACATGACACGTGGTCGTGGCACATGACACGCGGTCATGGCACATGACACGTTTTCATGGCACATGACACGCGGTCATGGCACATGACACGCGGTCATGGCACATGACACGTGGTCATGGCACATGACACGTGGTCATGGCAGATGACACCTGGTCATGGCACATGACACGCGGTCATGACACATGACATGCGGTCATGTCACATGACACGCGGTCATGGCACATGACACGCGGTCATGGCACACGACACGCGGTCATGACACATGAAACGCGGTCATGACACATGACACGCGGTAATGGCACACGACACGCGGTCATGGCATACGACACGCGGTCATGGTACATGAAACGCGGTTATGGCACATGACACGCGGTCATGGCACATGACACGCGGTCATGGTACATGACACGCGGTCATGGTACATGAAACGCGGTCATGGCACATGACACGCGGTCATGGTACATGAAACGCGGTCATGGCACATGACACGCGGTCATGGCACATGACACGCGGTCATGGCATACGACACGCGGTCATGGTACATGACACGCGGTCATGGCACAGGACACGCGGTCATGGCACATGACACGTGGTCATGGCACATGACACGCGGTCATGGCACAGGACACGCGGTCATGGCACATGACACGTGGTCATGGCACATGACACGCGGTCCAAATCATTGTTTGGGAACAGACTGGCCGTGCGCTATGAGTATTCGTGACCCGCGCGGTTCCTCGCCCCAACGACAGGAATGGGCTTTGCAGCATTGCTTTTACTTTGTTGCAGAAGCATGGAAAGCATGGAGTTTTTTTTATGTAAGCTATATATAATCTGACAAAAACTGATGACCACAGCACCTTGCTTGGCGTCCCCTCACTCGTTCCTCACAACAGCGTCATGCCTGGTGATACTTCGTCCGCTTGCACCACACCATATCACCACGCTTGGTGTCACCGCCCCGCGTGCACCAAGCAATCCCACCACGCTGTGTGTTTCCTCACTTACATGCACCACACCATAGTACCTCCCTTGGTGACCTCAACTAGGGTGCACCACACCACTGTGATTCGCTTGGCGTCTCCTAACCCGCGTCAGTCACGCGTGTGCCACACCACACTACCACGCTTGGCGTTCTTTCACCCGTGTGTACTGTATCAAAACACTGCGCTTGGTGTTTCCTCACCTGCTTGCACTACAGCACTTGACCACGCTTAGTGTACCGTCACCCTCGGCCGCGTACAATGTACCACACCCCCATGTTTGAAGTCTCCTCACCCTCGTACACCTCACCGAGCCACAGTACCACGCGTGGTGTCCCCTCACCCGCGAGCACCACCCGCAGCACCACGCTTGGTGTCTCTTCACCCGCGAGCACCACGCTTGGTGTCTCTTCACCCGCGATCACCACACCGTAGCACCACGTTTGGTGTCTCTTCACCCGCGAGCACCACGCTTGGTGTCTCTTCACCCGCGAGCGCCACGCTTGGTGTCTCTTCACCCGCGATCACCACACCGTAGCACCACGTTTGGTGTCTCTTCACCCGCGAGCACCACACCGTAGCACCACGCTTGGTGTCTCTTCACCCGCGAGCACCACACCGCAGCACCACGCTTGGTGTTTCTTCACCCGCGAGCACCACGCTTGGTGTCTCTTCACCCTCGAACACCACACCGTAGCACCACGCTTGGCGTCTCTTCACCCGCGAACACCACGCTTGGTGTCTCTTCACCCGTGGGCACCACGCTTGGTGTCTCTTCACCCGCGAGCACCAAACCGTAGCACCACGCTTGGTGTTTTTCCTTCTTCGAACACCACACCATATCACCACAATTTGCGTTTTTTCACCGGCGAGCAACACACTGCAGCACCACGCTTGATGTCCCTTCACCTGCGTGCATCACGCTTGATATCGCTTCACCTGCGTGCACCAGGACGCAGCACCACGCTTGATATCCCTTCACCTGCGTGCATCACGCTTGATATCGCTTCACCTGCGTGCACCAGGCCACAGCACCACGCTTGGTGTCCCTTCACCTGCGTGCATAACGCTTGATATTGCTTCACCTGCGTGCACCAGGCCGCAGCGCCACGCTTGATGTCCCTTCACCTGCGTGCATCACGCTTGATATCGCTTCACCTGCGTGCACCAGGCCGCAGCACCACGCTTGATGTCCCTTCACCTGCGTGCATCACGCTTGATATCGCTTCACCTGCGTGCACCAGGCCGCAGCACCACG
>SDVV010026342.1:0-12274 GCA_016164225.1 Gammarus roeselii | reverse complement strand
AATTTATCAATCATCAATTAATGTTTGATGAATAAAGTTGTCATCCTTGAATATACATGTTTGATGTTCGGATAGATCAACCTTCTGTAAATTATTTCATTTCCACACTTCAAATCCACTTTTTCCATGCATCATATGCTGTATGTCAAATAAACAAAACGAAAATGCGCTGCGAATCAGTCTTAAATATCGTTTTCCATCTCTATCTTTCATACGAAATCAAGTGTTCCTTGAGGTTACTTGCATAATGGATAGTTGAAAAGTTTCACACACTGCATTTATGCTCTCTTTCTCCGGGAAGTCGTCAGCGGACAGAGGTAACAAACTGAGTATCGTCCTTCGATATATCACTATATCGAAATACCCACTTCATAGCTACATACTTTTTTTCGTTCCCAGCTAATGCGATTAAAGTTGATGCATTTCAAAACTACATGTATATCAAGTCGTCAAGAACTCTCTACAAACAAATTTGATTTTAATTTTAAACCTAAGTAAAGTCGACTGAAATAATTGAACAAAAAATGAATCGTCAACCTTCATTTGACAAGCCAGTTTGAATGACAAGATGAAATTGGAATTCAATTCCCTTGTTTGAAATCGTGACAAACTTGCATTCTGCATTTCACTCACGATTACAAATAATTCTGGCAGCGTTTAGAAGTCGAGGCTTGTGAACGCTGTCCTATTAACTACATTTTCATTGAAAATGTTTGAAAACTGGATTAGTCGTTGACTGTCTGGTTTTTTCTTTGCATTTCGATTTCATAATTATTTTCAATACCAGATGACGATAATATCAAGTCGATGAAATTTAATGCCAAGGTTATGTAGTATCAGGACATAAGTGAACGTTCCTTCCCTACCCATTTCTCATCAATCCCGTAAAGATCCTTTCGTAGCGAACGCATTTCAAGAATTTATTTTCTGCACTCTGCTCGGGTCGCGAGTGAAGCGCTTTGTCTGACCAGTGGGCAAGAAAGGCTGCGGCAATGGCGGCTGGTTTAACTGACGTTATTTTTTGCTGCACAGATTGCGCGTTAGCTGTGACGAGCTGTCTTATGGGGCTCGTGAGAATGCTTATCAGTTGCTGTTGCAAGCACTTGTTAGGCATCATTACGAACACTTGTTAGTTTTTGTTACGAGTACTCGTTAGCTGCCATCTCGTACACTCGTAAGCTTCGACCACGAGCGCTTGTTAGCTACCGTCACGAAAACTCGTCAGCTGCCATTACGAACACTTGCTTGCTGTCATTACAAACGTACATTAGCTACCGACACAAGCACTCGTTAGAGGTTGTTACGAGCAATCGTTAACTGCTGTCACGAGCAGTTTGCAGTCGAAAGGGTGCTGGCTGGAATGAACGAGTGTTATGTAGCTACACCACCAGTTTACTTTTGATGGTTAGTGTTAGTGTCTGGTGTGTTTGATTAACTGACACAATGAACTCCTGGGTTAGTGATTCCATGCAGTGCTCTCTAAGCCGTCATAGTCGTCCGCATACCGACAGTCTAGACCATTGTGCTCTAATTATTCCTCTGTTACTAAACATTTCCGCACGTTCTTAAACCTAAACCGCTGTCCTACACAGAACATGAACAGTTCACAGTACCATTCAGCACTTAATTGTAATTCTGAACGTCAGCGATGGTTTAGAGGTTCAAAAAACGCTGATCGATGACCTGGTTTTTGAGGCTGTCCTCGCCCATCGAGATGGTTAATGGACTTTTTTTTTGGTCCTGGAGTTACTACGTCGGAAGAGATAATATGTTCGAAGGGAGGGACTGTAGAGTAAGTAGAAGTTTAAATTAACGGTGTGGAGAAACGGTCGTTACGGATGTCAAGATTGCATACAAAATAACGAGAAATATGACACACCAGCATAATAGTATAACATGAGGTCATGTTATTAATAAGGAATTACAAAAATGAAGGATTAAGGGATAGTGATAGAAAATGAGAGGTTAGGGTGAATAAAAGAGACAGGAATAGCATAGATGTTAATTATTATATGTTATTGATTGGGTGATGATTCATACTAGAGGCGGAACTAAATTATTCATGAACCTTATTATGCACAGTCATGCTCGAGATGCATCCAGTTCAGAGCCCAATCAGAGGGATACGAACATTGGCCTGGCCTCCCGCACAGATTGCACCAGTCTTGAATCAATCGTTAGAAACGATAGACATGATAAGTCGAATAAAATGGGCACACAACAACGAATGTATTGTCATAATAATTGAATCATATATTTCCATCGCCTATGAATGAATTTTGCACTAGTAAACCTTGGCACTCTATCTAAGAAGATCGGTCACAAGTCACCAAATGCTTCAAATCCTCGAAGCATGCGTACCAGTTGTAATATCGTGCACTTAGCACATCATTTTTGGAGTTCTAATCCATAGTCTTATATTTGAATCTACTAATGGTATTAGCAATATCTGCCTTGTAGCGGGGCTCTGGAGTCTTGCTACCGTATCCCCCGCGTGTCGTAGAAGGCGACTGAATGAGCGCCCCGTAGGCGGGAGTAGAATCGTGCTACCGTAACCCGTGCATGTCGCAAAGGCGACTAAGAATGACAGGGCGAAGAGGCTAGGACTCCCTTTCTCTGTAGAACCCTTCCTCAACGAAGGCAAGACGAATGAGTGGAGGAGAGGCTCACGCCTCTCCGAACATTATTGTTAGGGTTGCTGAACGTGCGTGGCTGCAGTACAAATGATGGAAAGAGGAGGGAGATTGGTGAGATATTTTTGAGGAGGAGGTTTGATGTGTTGGCGCTGAGTGAGACGAAATTGAAAGGTAAGGGAAAATGGGAGTTTAGTGTGGTGTGTGAAAGAAAGTCTGGAGTGGAGGAAGGTTGGGTACGAGAATGTGTGGTTTTGATTTTGAGTGATCGGTTAGCTAGTAGCGTTACCGAGTTGAAAGAGGTGTCCTCAAGATTGATGTGGGTGAAAGTTGAGTTAGGCGTAGAAAGATGGGTATTTGTGAATGCATATGGTCCAGGTAGCGAAAGGGGTGAGGAGGGGACCGAGCAATTCTGGAATAACCTGAGTGAGTGTATTGAGAGCTTTGGAGGTCAATTCAATCTAGTTGTACTGGGTGACCTTAATGCGAGAGTTGGAGATGCAGTGGTGGGAAATGTGATAGGAAGGTATGGCGGTCCCTGTAGAAATGAAAGTAGAGAAAACCTGATAGGTCTGTGTATAAAGCAGGAGTTGTTGGTCAGGAACAGTTTGTTCATGAAGCAAGATATCCACAAGTACACATGGGTATGGATGACCCGTGATGCAGTGGTGGAGAGAGCGCTCATGGATTTTGTGCTGACATCGAGGAAAGTGGTGGAGAGGCTGCTGGATGTGCGGGTGTTGAGAGGGGAGAGTGGAGGAGTGTCTGACCATCGGCTAGGGAAGGTAGATCAAGACTGGAGCAGCGGGGGAAGGGCAACAAAAGAGTGAGAGTAGGAAGAGAGGTAGTGAAAAAGATTGAGCTGAATATGAGAAGCAGAGATGATGAGTTCCAAATGGCGTTGAGAGAACAATATGACAACGTGAGAAAAAAAGGACCTGAGAGATGTGGAGGAAGAATGGGAGGCGTTAAGAGGTGCGTTGCTGTGATGTGCGAAGAAAGTGTTTTGCGCCTTGTGGGCGGGTGCAGAAGGAAAGGTTGCTCGTGGTGGAACGAGAAGGTTAAACTGGCGGTAGCACGGGAAAAATGAGCGTTTGATGAGTGGTTGCAGGTGAAGTCGGTGGTGGCATATGAAAACTATAAAGAGAGGAGAAATTAGGTGAAGCGGGTGGTGAGTAGACGGGACACTGATGTAAGGTGGGGCAGACGGTTGTGCCAGAATTTTGAGGAGAACAAAAATATGTTCTGAAAAGTGGTGAAGAGGGTGAGAAACAGAAGAACCGGAAATGAGGGAGTGGTGAAAAATGAAAACGACCAGTTGATGTTGGAAAGTGGTGATGTACGGAAGAGGTGGGCCTAGTATTTTGATGAGTTGTTGGACGTCGAGAATGGCAGAGAGGCTGACATTGTTGTTGTGGGTGGTAGTGCTCGGATGCCAGTTTTGGGAGAGAGACTTATGGCGGACATTACCAGGAAAGAGGTGCAAGAGGCGGGGGAGGTGATGAAAACAGTGATATCCCCTGGTTTGGATGACGTTGCGACCGAGTGCCTGAAAAAGGGTGGAGTGACGATTGTCGAATGGTTGGTGAGGTGGTATCAGTCTGTTAAGTGCTGTTGGTAAGTTGTAAGGGAGAGTGCTGATCAAAAGGATTAGAAACTGTACGGGTGCGCCGATCAGATTTTTGCAGTGAGACAAGTCTGTGAGAAGTACCTTGCAAAGGGAAAGGGCGTGTTCTGGGCATTCGTGGATCTGGTGAAGACATACGACAGGATTGACAGGGAAGCGCTGTGGAGGGTGTTGCGTTTGTATGCAGAGGCGGACATTTGTTGAAAGGGGTGCAGAGTTCCTATGTTGGCAGCCGATCATTTGTCAGGGTGGGAAGCGAGGTGAGTGATTGGTTCTCATTGAAAGTGTGATTGAAACAAGGCTGTGTGATGTCTCCCTGGCTGTAAAATATCTATTTGGATGACGTGGTTAGGGAGGTGAACGCGAGAGTGCTGGGTCGTGACTTGGAGCTGTTGGAAGCAAATAGGCGGATTTGGCAGCTGAGGCAGTTCCTACTCGTGGATGATACGGCCCTGGTTGCGGATCCAGAGGAGAAGCAATGTAGGCTAGTGTCTGAATTTGGTAGAGTGTGTGAGAGGAGGAGGCTTCGAGTGAGCGTGGGTAAAAGTAAAGTAATGAGATGCTGGAGGACTGTCGATGCGAGCAGGATTAGTTTCCTCCTAAATGGAGGGTTGCTGGAAGAAGTTCAGTGTTCTTAGTATTTGGGCTCCTATGTGGAGAAGATTGAATTAGTGGAAACTGAGGTGAATTCGCGAGTGAAAGAGGGGTGTAAAGTGTTGGGTTCACTGGAGAGCGTAATGAGCTGCAGGACGTAGCGGATGGAAGAAAAGAGAGGGCTGTACGCGGGTGTTGTTGAGCCAACTTTGCCATACGGAGCTGAGACTTGGGGGGCTGAAAGCAGAGGAGAGAAGAAGGTTGAATGTTTCGAGATAATATGTTTGAGGAGCATCGCTGGAGTGTCGCTGAAAGACAGGTTCACTAACGACGTGGTTCTCAACAGAACGGGGATGGTGAAGAAGTTAGAGGGCAGAGTTGATCCGCGTGTTCTGAGATGGTTTGGGCACATGGTGAGGATATATAAAGGGAGATTAGTGAACAATGTGTTGAAATCAGAGGCAAGCCTAGAGTGAGACCGAAGTTTGGGTGGATGGATGGTGTGAAGCAGGCGTTAGGAAAAAGAGACGTGAGTGTGTAGGTAGCGAGAGACCGTGCACTGGATAGGCTTGAGTGAAGAACGATAGTGAACGGATGAGTTTTGACGCTGCCTTGATGTGCTTTCCCGCCCTAGGCATATCGATCAGAGACGGGATGGTCGTGGTCGGGGGGGGGAGTGGCTTTCATAACGTGGCAGGGGTAAGTCAGTCACGCTGTCGGGCTTGCTGCCGACACTGACCTCGAACCGCACTCATGACCCGGATGGTGTGTTGCGTGGCCGGCCGAACCCATCTGCGCAAAAGAGCTAAGGTGTGCGAGTGTGAGTGTATGAGAGAGTGAGGTGGGCCTTGCCGTCGGCCACCCCCCTCGCTGGGGGATTTCGGTCTGGTGTCTGATGTTATCTATATCTGTGGGAATGATTTTTTCCAATCTTAAATGACAAATGCATTGTATGAATTAGGGGAACGAAAGTTCAAATTAAATTCATCACGGCTCACATTTACTGGACCGCCAGTGTGTACTTCGCGGAGTATAATCAAAGTTACACTTTTATCAACAATGATCGTTCAAAAAAAGTCTGTTTTGAGGCAGGAATCACGAATACACGGGATTGAGAAACCCGAAAACATGGGGTTAGAAACTCAAGAAGACGAAGCGGAGAAATAACGAATACATGTCGTAGGAAATCACAAATACATTGGGTTGGTCAATTCTGAATGACTGTGGTTGGGAAATCGAAATATGCTAAGATATTGTCTAGATAGGTCTACACGCTCATGAATATGTTATACCAGACATTGACACGTTCGCAGGTTCACATTTGAGCCACGCGACATGCAAAAAATTTTCACTGATGTGACCGAAGCTACTGAATCGGCCTTGCAAACGCTGGTCGGACGAGGTCAATGCTGGGCCGGCTTAGTGCCATAACGTTGGATGTTGCATCACTGCCTCTGACGCCGGAGCGTAACATCGGTCGTTTTCTAACCGTCATGTGGTGGCCTGACCGTCAATCCAATACGTCCGATAATCAATTTTGGAGCCGATGTTGACCAGTTTCACAGATTTCGAAGAACACCCCAGCAACAGTAAAATAAGTCCTGCGTACAATTGCCTTATGAAATATTTAACCTACGGACACACAAAAATCTAAATCACTTGAATAACTACTTTGTCAGCACACATCCTATGAGGAAACATATCACAAGGTAATAACCTACCTTCACCCAGCCCTAAGGCCTGAGGCCTGGCCCACTCGACCATCCATAGTCACGTCACGCCTTCCCAGTCCCTATCCAAAGTTCCGTGTCGCTACTCGACTTGGAATGGATCAATAGCAATACGCAGGTACCCTCGACTCCTGGCGCTCAGTAGTTTTGAACGTCTGACGTCACTACAGTGCAGAAGTCATAGCCAGGCGTTCAAGTTACGCGCACAACCTTCAGCGCAACAAGTAACAGCGACAGGGACTACGGTAACAAATTCGCATTACATTACAAATGGTTGACATTAAAATAAAATGAATGCAACTCTGATGCAGTAAGCCTTCCAGGTAAAGGAATCCATCGAATGATCATAATGGCACATGTGGCCGAGTTTTCGACGTAACAGGATGTCATTGAGGCCTTCAATGGACATCACTAAATGAACAGAGTGAGTCATGGACCTCAGCGAGCATCGCTATAATTCAATTACACATACCAGATTTGAAAAAAACTCATTGATAACATGGAAATGGGATATTTAATGTGTACATTTTACATGCAAGTGTTGGGTTGTCAATGCAGTTATTTAATGATTTCTTCTCAATATATACCTTCGCGTAAAAAATGGATTATTTAGGCTCAAATTCTTTACCATTGAGGACTTATAACGATAATCGTTAGAAGGGTTTCACCCCAGTTAAAATATTTTCAATTACTTGCGCAACATGAACGAAATTTTAGTTTTATTGATCGATTGTATTGATTGTCAAAACAATTTTTCAATTAAAATGTCGGAATTTAATCCACTAATTTCCATTGCATGATCATCATTGTTTGTTTTGAGGAACAACGGCGTCGATTCCAACATTAGGAAGGGCTTATGATAATGGATAATATATACTTCTGGTTAATAAATAAATTTGTTAGGGGAATTCTCTTCAACGATGAAATATCACGAATACATGGGTAATACGAGGTAAGCAAACTTTTAGTTGCTTGTGAAGCATTTGAAGCTAGAAAATTTGTAATTGCCTAATCTCACCATTGTTTTCCAAGTCAAATTTCTGAGAGGGAGTAATTATTTTGCCTGTTTGTTTTATATTTTGTATCACAGAGAATTCAATGGTCGAGCTGTAATCAAGTTGTAGTCGAGCTGCAGTCGAGCAGTAGTCAAGATGTAGTCAAGTTAAAGTCAGGCTGTAGTCAAGCTGTAGTCGAGATGATCAAAAGCTAATCGTGGAAATTACAGCAATAATGAAACAATTTTTTGTGAAAATTCGTCTGGAAGTTCAAATTTGGATCACGCATGCTTCCTCCCTGTTGTGTGTTGTCCATGTAGCACTGTCTCGTTGAGTAACTGCCCATTGCAAATTTCCAAGGTATACCACCCTGCATGGCAAGTGAGGAAGGAGTGACCGGAATGGCTTCTCTTTTTATTGCACGATAACATTGCCGCCTGAGTAGGGCCTGTCGTTAGCCTATTGCAATACAAGTAGACATTATAAGAAGTTTAACGAGCGGTTTATCATTTGGAGACCAGTTCCTGGAAGAAGCAAAGGTTATATTCGGGTGATGGTGGTCTTGCCTGGAACAATTCCGGAAAAAAAACATTCATTGGTGTGTGCCGTGTGAGCTGGAGTCCAGTCCCTTGAATAACTGGGGTGTACTGTCGGCCTTCGTCCCTGGACTAGGGTCCTTTGTTCGTTAACTGTCAAGCCGTCCCTGAACTCTGAACCTCCGTACTTCAACTACGAGGTAAACTTACACGCTCTAAGAATAAGAATAGTTAACAAACCGTTCTGTTGGTTACCAACGAGGATGTCTTCAACAGAGGCCATGCTAGGTGGGGAGGTATGTAGTAGTGTGCATGAATTTCTTGCAAACCATTTATGTTGTTCGCGTAGCATGCTCTTTGTGATCATTGTCTCGTTGGGTAACTGCCCATTGTAGATTCATGAGGTCTATCACCACATGCATACCATGGGAGGAAGGAGTGACCGGAATAACTCCTCTTAATTAAGCACGGTAACACAACCCAATAATTTAAATCTGCTCTGTCTGCCTGATAAATTGTTCGCTTATGCAGCGATGGACCGGATTCAGGGATCTACTTGTTCGGGAAAGCAATACTGACAAAACGTCCGTTGTAAATACTTATTAGCAATACACGAAGAGACGAACACATTAATAATCCTCCTCACATGATTCGTGGGGAGGATATATAAAATACATTCTCTGTGAACATCAATAACCTGTTGAATTGATAAACAATCTACTTTCCTTCCCATGCAAAAGACTTGTAGCAGTGAACTGACGAAACAGGGAAGAAGCCTCCCAAAAGGGTTCAACACAATCCTTGCATGAAAATCCATAATTATTTTTGGCTATGGTGTGAACAATTAGGTTGTTTTTTATCACAACTCACACAAACTAAATCTAAAGAAAATCATAAGGCGATGGAATTGTTGTTTTAAATTTTGTGAAAGCTTGAGAAGACAGTCGTCGTAAAAAATAGAACGTGCCATGCTATGTGAACATTCTCGTGAAATTCATGTAAACGAGGAAGGTCTGGCAGTTTCCCAGCCTTTAAGAACAGGCGAAGCCCAGCCTCGGCGTTTATTTATGTTCCCTGCCTACTGCGTATCTTGAACGGTTGCATTGCATAACAGATCCCAGCGGCAATAGTTTGCTCGGCTTGGAAACTGCCAGACCTTCCTTGTTCTATTCTCCATAATAGCCTCCGATTCCAACCTTCACAAAATATAATACAGCCTATTCAGGCCCCAAGAAAAACCTTCCAAAATTAGTTGTGTGTGCTGTAGTCAAACTGCGAGGAGCTTAAATGAACGGCTGAGCAGCAAAGTTGCATAAATGCATCGTGTTCTCGTGGAAATACGATTCAACAGCTTATGTTGTTATGCAACTCTGCTAATCAGCCCTTCAAACCAATGTAAGGACTGTGTTGCTCAAATTGAGGCGGCCATTTTTGTCAGTTCCCGACAAGTTTTCTGCAATGGGGACAACGTAAGTAATTTTCAAATTGTGTGTTCATGAGGTTAGAAATATTCAGATAAAATGTCAATCATCATCATGCAAGTAATCATATTAACCATGACCGTAAGGAGCTCTTCCTCATTGAATTAGAAAAAAAGGCTCCACAACTCAACTCAACCATCGAAGGGCAGTCAGACCTAAAAGCATGATGATTTTTGCCGCCCGCATGTCATGAAAGCGTCTAAATAGAAACTTTTCGTAGTCCGCGATTTATAAATACATTTTTTAGGTGACTGGTGGCTCCTTAAGTTACTTCCGTAGGCTAGTATGATTAAATGCACATGAATTATGTTGGAAGGATGATTTTACTGCTTGTCTCTTCGTGTATTGCTAATAAATACTCAAAACGGTTAATTGATAGCGACGTTTCAACGAACAAGTTGGTCCTTTAAACCTGACCCTCGCTCCACAAACCAAATATTTTATAACTCAATCACAGCAGACTTTAATTGATTGCTTCTGTCTGATCCAAATTAGAATTTTCTCTCGGGTAACTAAAGCTCAGATTGAGTACAGTTTGACTAGTGGATTTTGGTCGCTAAGAAATTTAGACTAAATAATTACACGCTCTCTGAAGTTTAACCGGAAGACAATGATGAGGCTATGCAATTACAATGTTAGTTGCAATAAATGGACATCTTTATACCGAAATTTTTGCAGTGAATTTCCCTCAAAAATTGATTACGCTTTTGCAAGAAAATTATTATTTGCTATGCATCCCTTCTGACTAAGGTAATTTTTTGTTCTGTTGGTATCGATGTCATCATTTCGAAATACAAGCATGAATGATTACGGTCAAAATGACTCGATCAAATTACAAACCTACAATTGATTAACACTGATTCCGCACACTAAGGATGAACATCTTCGAAATTTCGCACAGCTTTGTGGCGTAGAAAATTGAAAATACTAAATGACTAAGACACGAAGCTTATAGTGATTATAGACGAAATTGTCACATAAAAAATACAGGATACATTTACAAATATTCGGCCAAGGCAATCCATCGTCGACGCCAGGTTAAATATTAGAGAAGGTCATCGGAAGTGCGTCGACATTTGGGCTCTGGCAAACACAACGTCCAATTCTGCGTTATTAATTATACGATTTTGATGTTCGCTTTTATCTATCGCTGAGTTGGTTGCGATGCATTCTTTAAAGGTCCCAATATATTACTGTTACTTAGTGACATGGGCATTGATGTCACAAGGATCATTCAATGAGTTTCATTTAATGGAAATGTTATTTGCATTACCGAAATTACACATTTTTTACATCGCCCTTACGATGTCCTTTATTTATCTTTTAGCTATAATATCATGTTCCTCACTACTAAGTTTAACAGTTGTCACACAAAAGTCAACCTCTTCTCTTTATTTTTCACTCAACTCTTCCTTTTATTACTATCTGATCGTCCTAAAACATTTGGCACTCCATGCAGCATCTGTTCTAAAATCTCTTAACCGACAGCAAAGAAGAAGCCCATCAACCATTTCGATGGGGCAAGGACAGCCTCAAAAGCCTGACCATCTATCAGCGTTTTTTGAAGCTCTGGGTCGACGCTAAACTCCAAAAAAACAATAAAAACCTGATAGGCAGTGTGGGCCGCTCAGTTTTAATGCTTGACATCGATTGAGGTTGATGGACGAATCAAATTATTTGGTTCCAACTGAGCAATTCAAGGAAAATTGTCTAAGCTGTCGGTAAACGGTCGACTTTAGCGGTTTAGAAAGCACTGCATGGAATCATCGAGGCAAGTTTTATTTGAGCCAGTTAAAAGAACACTCACGACATTAACATTTACCCTCATATATAAACATGAGGTGAAGCTGCAAAAAAACAGTACCTCGAACAGAAGTGTATAACCTTTTTAGTTTTGGGTCAGAAGCTTACCAACACAGACTTTACTTTGGACAGCGCTCGTCGAATTCTACTTTGACGAGCGTCATAAACTGCGCATATTACGCTGAAACTTTTATCTCGGTAGGAGCTAGCGAGTGCGCGTAACGGTAGCAAACGCGCACTATGAACGACATTTAACGATTGCCCATAACGGCAGCTAACGAGTGTTTGTAACGACAGCTAACGAGTGCCTTAACATCTGCTAACGAGTGCTCATGATGGCAGCTAACCATTGCTCGTAACTACTGCTATAGAGTGCCAGTAATGACATACAGCGGCCCTCGTAACGACAGCTATTGTGTGCTCATATTGACAGCTAATGAGTGCCTGCTATGACGTAAGCAAGTGCTCGTAACGACAAATAACGAGATCTCGTCACATCATTAAACGAGTGCTCGCTACGGCAGCAAACGAGTGCTCGTTACACATCCAACCATTGCTCGTAACGGCAGCTAACGAGCATCCAGAAGAGAACATAAAAGATCTGTTCGTCACATCCAACGTGTAATCATTGAAGCCGGAAAAAAGCGTCTGGTAAACGAGAAGTCGTTGGAGCGACTTTTCTTGCCCGTTGGTCAGATGAAGCGCTTCATTCGCGCCCCGAGCAGAGAGCATAAACTAATTGATTCAGGAAACCAGATCGTTAAAAAAGGATGTGAATGGGATCGAGGGAGGAAGAAAATAAGACGAACGAGCAATTATATACGAATGATATTTAAGCTTTGAACTATATCTCATCGATCAGAATTTATCATCAT
>SDVV010026341.1:0-12274 GCA_016164225.1 Gammarus roeselii | reverse complement strand
AAGGGCTAAGTTGTGTGAATGTGAGCGTGTGAGGTGCGCCTTGCCGTCGGCCACCCCCCTTTCTGGGGGATGCGGCCTAGTGTCTGTATCTGTAATATATATATATATATATATATGTATATATATATATGTGTATATATATATATATGTGTATATATATATATGTATATGTATATATATATATGTATATGTATATATATATGTGTGTATATATATATATAAAGGAATGAGGTTGTGAAATGTTTGAACGTCGCACTTAACAGGTTGAATATTTCACAATTTACTGTGAACTTACATCCGGATAGTTAATTCCAATCCATTGTACGAACGGAAATTTTCATTTATGAAGTTGGACACATGAAGTGGTGGGATACGAAATATTTGTTCAGATGACGTTTATGCTTTCGTTGTGATTATATACCTTTAGCATCGTATGTCAAATTAAACACTCGAGATTGTTGTTTATTCTTATCGAACTACACCTAGATATACATTTCGCGAATGTAGGTGTACTTGTTTTCTATCGGGAGATCGGATAACATTAAAATTTAATGGAAAATTTTGTTTGTTTTATCCACTACCTAATCCTTGCGTTCTGGATGATTTGCTGCTGTAATTATCCCATGCTCAGATAATGTTTCTTGCCCAGCGAGCGAACTCTTGCAGCATTCCCATGCTTTTTGAATGCTTCTTGCCGAGTGAATGGACTTCCTGCTGCAATTATTGCATGCTTTCAGACTGTCCCTTGCCTGGTGAGTGGACTTCTTACGATGGTCCCATGATTTCTGAACTTTTCGTGACAGGTGAAACTTCCTGTCCATCTCATACTCTTATAAATGTGAGCAGACTACATTTAGCTAAAAGATCGACTACCTCTCGACCATTTCAGTACAAGCATATACCTGAAACATTTATATTTGAGAGGCTGGCTAATGAAATAAAAAATTCTTATCACTTAGGATTAAAATATATACTTAGATACATTGTCAAGCAGTAGGAAATTGTTGACAAAAACTTCGTACTTTAAAAACTACAAATTATTCAAGTTCAGGCTGAAGCATGCAAATGTATGAAGCAACAATTATAAAATTCTGCTGTTGCTGCCAGCCGAGGACTCTCGTACTGGCAATCTTACGTTGCCAGCCGGGACAAGTCCTAGCAATAAGGGGAAATATACGGACAAGTTCATGTAGAGCCGTATAAACTCGGTTGCAATTATCAACGGTTTTTGATTTGAAACAAATGCAACGAAGGCGAGCTAAGGATGTTAGCTTTTACAGCCAAACCTGCTTCATGAGTCTTAAAGGCGAAATTTTAAAAGGCTAGCAGAAATGAATATGAAGTTTTATCCGAAACATGTAAAATAACTACCAGTAATTTTTCAAACCGAACTTTCTTGAACAAATTAAACTAGTTAGCAATAGCCAAATGAGACCCAAATCAATCAAGCAATAGCCAAGTAACACGCATAAATTTGAAAAGCAACATCCCTGAATTCAGGATTTTCTAGCAGCTAATTACGTACATATATAAGTGTATGGTACAATTCGTCTCCTTTACCTCATATCGATTTGATTTGGTTTCTTCATATTGAACAGTTAATTACAGAAGTACTAGCATGAGGACTAATTTTGCATAAATACGAAGTTGATCCATAATTATTCGGAAGTTTCATTCAGTCTGATTTTTGAAAAAATTGAACCAGACATGTTTTCTCCGGTATATTTTATGAAAGACTGATACCATTCCAGAAAAGACTAATCCAAAATATTAATTAGAGCTAACTGAAAGATAACAAGTAGCTATAGCGTTATAGTGTATCCTACATACGGTACGGTACGGTACGGTATAGGATTATTACCGCTAGCAAACCTGAACCGCCGATTGCATTACTTTATCGTAAATTTGACATTGGCAATGTTACCGCTCCAGTTTATTTATTATTTGCTTCCATGTTCCACCGGAGTCCCAACGCGAAGTTAATGCAGACTCCCCCGTAGGGCGACCGCTCCATTTATGCTTGTTCATGTCTACGGTTAGAGGCCGCCGTGGCCGAGTGGTTATCGTATCCGACTGCAGTGTCAGCCTCTGGTGCTGCATGTCGCGAGTTCGAGCCTCGGTAGGGACACGGCGGTCTTGTGGCGGGGAGATTGGGCTCCTCCCCCCTCTGTGTCTGCCTAACTTAGCCACCCCCCTAATTAGGGGGAAACGGCTGTATGTCTATACATACATACATACATACATGTCTACGGTTCTGGAAACTGAAGCCCCTTTTCCAGGATAACAGAAAAGATGTCAAAGTGTGAAGATTTCTTTGCCTGGCAGAATGATCACACCACAGAAGGCAAGAATATCATGGCACAATCGTAACTTGAAACAGGATTAATAATTCAGATATATCAACTGGCTATTATGATTTTACAAATACGCGCAAATTGCAACAGATCGATGCTGTGAAATTGTTTTTGGCAATAACCAGACATCGGAAGCAACCAAGACTACCCTGACTAACATGGGTAGTTGGAAAAATTTCACCGATCAAGTAGCTACAGCCACAAAAATTGTTCACTTTATTAACCAAGAGTGAGCAGAGATTTATCGATGATAAGGCGGCGTAGCAACCCCTTACACTACGAAGTAGCGGTCCAGACAAAAGATGTCCAGAATTTGCAAAGTGTTCTACGGTGATACGCATATAAATCATACCAAACAGTCTACCTTGTATCTAATTCTTAAGATTCGTACCACTTAATAACTGTCGATAAATGATGAGATTATACCCGACTGTAGATTATAAAAAGAATAACATTTGCTAAAACTACATATGCATGATATAGAGATGATACAAGGTAGGAAATTAATAGACTGCTCAAACCTACCTTCAGGAGAACAAAGAATACTATAGGTAACACTAATTGTATTATCATTCATCATAATAATTATCCCGAGAAGTCGACTCGAATAGTATGAGAGCAGAAATCATTAGCAGTAGTATACCAGCTGATGTGTCATTATACACGACTCACGAGCAGAGTAACAAACCCGACCTACCAAATCCTGCTAGTACAAAGAAAATATGTTACAATGTGTTGAAAATGTTAATTACACAGCAGCAACGAATTTTTCACTCGCCAACTTGTCAGGAGAAATACAAAATAATTTCAATCACAGGAAGTTGTAGTTGTGAGCTCAAGTTATATCACGCCTCAACAGGATATCTCAAAATACTACTCCGGCAACAATAGCGTTTAACCGTAGTCTTTTGTGAAGTCAAATTGGATTGTCTTTGGTTGCTGAGCATCTGAGGTGGCCAGTAGATAGCGATGATAAGATATGAAGAGGTAAGCACTCTGAGCGTAAATGACACCGAAGGCTTCGCTCCCGTTTTATGCCAATCCTATTTACAAGACATTAAGAAAAAATAGTGCTTCAATCTCATTAAAAGGTAGCGAAGTTTAAATTCCGTACGTCAAACCTTTTCTGATAGCTACAAAGGAAACATTTTTTCAAGCGTCAACCCAAGCTAAGAATGTGAATGAGTGCCAATCCATAGACAGTGCAGCCGGTATAGACAACAAGGAAATAGTATCTCCATTTCTTATCGCAGGTTCTTTTTAAAAGCTGAACGCTTTGCAACAGAACATATTTGTAAACATACCCCGCTTAGTCTGTCAACTAGCCCCACAAATTATTAGGACATAAGATTATAGTGTTCATGAACCCATACACTCGTGTGACAAGATGCAGTGGAGGTAACTGTAAAGAACATTTCTAACACTAACTGTACACATGTATCTCTCAAATAAAATAATATTTGATGTGTCTCTGGATCGAAGAATGTAACGTGTGCAGAAGCTAGCTACTGCTGTTGGTCGAGTATCAAGAGAAGGTAAGTGGTGTACCAGAGTGAAATGTTTATCATTGGGGAGAGAGATGATGTGAGGCTACCCAGTGATTGATAGTTCCATGTTTTTAATTCTATAAATTCCATTTTCTTCCGTAAGATATCACAAGGAGGCTACTGGTATCCAGGAGTCTGTAATGAAGAAAAAAAATTGGTGAATTTCAACAAACAATATTTGAAACGTCCTAAATTATAGAATCAAATGAAGACATTTAAAATTACAAAGTAGCTATTTCAAATTTCCTTGTCCGTGCTCTCCTGCAAGAATGGCTGTTGTTAACTGAAGCACGGCTGTTCAATGGACCTACACGGCCACAGTACCTCTCAATGAATTTTGGTTCAGGGCATGTAATACCCAAGTCTCGTCAGTTATGAGGTAAACCATGCAAAAAAAATTGCACTGCTCATGTGAATTTTCGATTTTAAACAATTTGAAACAGCCAAATTTCTATAAACATACACAAATCTTCTGCTTGGCCTGCCAATCATTGCTCCTGTCCAACACTACTCCTGCTCGGCCCTCACCATCATTAACAGGCGCAAGAGTCCTGCTTGGCCTGCTTGTCATCCGTCAATTTGATCTGGTCTGGGAACTCGTTGTAGAGGTCGAGGTCCTGCTCCTGCGCAAGGGCGTTGCGGGCGATGGTCTGGAAGGCCAGCTCAATGTTGATGGCCTCTTTAGCACTCGTCTCAAAGTACGGCACGTCGGACTTGCTCTGGCACCACTGCTGTGCACGCTTCGTCGACACCGTTCGGTTCTCAAGGTCTACCTGAACACAAAAGACAACCTTTCATAGACGTCCTTCTAGCTAGAAGATATATAGGTGCACCGGTGTACCAATATGATAGATTGATTGATTTGGGCCTCATTTCCACCAAAGCCTCAACGTGCATATGATAGATTGGTACAATAAAGTTAGAACGATTCCTGAACATCATTTCTAATTAACGCTGAACATTTCTTTTCACAAGACAAACAATTATTAATGATACATTGCATTCGTTTTGACAAATAGATACAGACACTAGGCCAGAGGGGGGTGGTCGACGGCAAGGCGCACCTCACACTCCGCTCATACACTCACTCTACTTAGCCCTTTAGAGCTAAACGGCCCGGACGAAAAACCTCGCAACACGCACACAATGGGTCATGAGGTCAGTGTCTGCAGCAGAGCTCGGCAGTGACTGGTTTCCCCTCCAAGTCTCAACTCTGTAGAGCACAGGTTGGATAACTACACCCTCATCTCTATCTGCTTGCATCCCCAACATTCTACAGCTCATTACACTCTTCAGTGAACCCAACACTTTACAAAATCCTCCACTCGAGTTCACCTCAATTTCCACTTGACTAGTCATTGCCGCATGGGAGTCCAGATACTTGTAGCACTGAACTTGGTTAAAATAATTGAGAAATAAAAAAGCTTATGAGCATCAAGATAACCAAAAATGATTGTCATCTGTATAGAAATGTCGTAGCAACGTTAATACTGATGGCCCAGATTCAGATGTACCAAGCCATAACACATGAAGTCTGTGGGATCAAAAAGATCGCTGGGAATAGACCTATTTATGAGGTACTGCAAGCCATCATATGATTTGATTGCAGTGAGTATGCAATTCAACTCAGAATTTGAGTCATGGCAAACCTTGTAGCAAGTCCGGACACAATTGTTATGCTTGTTGTCTTATGTCTGAATTATGCACGTGTATTCAGTTTTGTATCGGTTACTTGAATGCATTTGGGTAAAGTGGGTAAAGTGAAACTTCTTGTAGGATTGCAAAACGTTGATACATCCGGACCATATGCGCGAGGGTGATGTAAAACATAGCCACAAAATACTAGTAGCTGAGATGTTCTCAGCTGTTGCAGAAACTTTGAACATATCATTTGGTCTCTAGAACTTGCAGGCTTTATGTTTTACCAAGTAGCTACCTTAGATTGTACCCTGAATTTAATGTGTACTATATATTTAATGATTACTGATTAAAAACAAAATGCCGCCAGGCATCTTGTGAATAAATTATTATTGTTACTATGCATTATCTTCATATTTCAAAAGTAAACTGAGAAAATGCAGCCAGCAACTGTATCTTGATCCGGGGAAAATTTACTTGAATGAAACTAGTAGCTACCACCTGCTTTACACAATGTAGTCGAGAGGGATTTTTTTTACTGTTGCCTACTGTTCCATGAAAACAGCACCAGGATTTGTGAGGCCTCAGGCTGACCTTATTTCCCAACACAACAAAGGGGAAATGGTCAGCATCTCTTGGCGAGGCCTGTATGAGGAACTCATCCCGCCAGGAGTCGAGGGCTTTGAAGGAGTCTGGAGCCGTGACGTCATACACCAAGACGCAGCAATCAGCGCCGCGGTAAAAGGCCACTCCTAGGGACTGGAAGCGTTCCTGTCCGGCCGTGTCCCAGATCTGAAACAAGAGGCTTCAAGTAGAGATGGACAAATACACAAATCGCAGATTGTAAATATACTCTATTTGAAAGTTAATACTTATTCAACTCGATTACAGACGCAAGGCCAATTCATTAGAATTGGGCGTAGTTGACAGCAAGATACACTTCTCATGCTCTTAGACACATACAAAAATTTAGTTCCATACTGCAACTAGTCAACCAATCACTCGATAAAACAACCGGTCAGCTTGGTGACCGACTGGGTAGAATGTTGGTCTCTCCTCACAATAGACTTCCATTGGAAGTTGAAAGTTGTAGGTCAGAACCTACCTGACGCTGAGAGTAACATTCTGGCCAACCTCTTGAATGGTTAGAGGCCAGCCCATAAACGCAGAAGGTAAAAAGGCATCAGGTAGCAGCTACGCTGTAACCTGCTGTGATAAGCAAAAAATCTCCATAAAAAATGGACTACGTTTACTTCCCCATGACCAACATTATGCCACTTGCAAAAGCAAACTCACAATTGCCCATACCTTTCAACATTGTCCACTGAACACCAACAAATCAAACTTCCTCCTCACAAAAATCTTGCCAATATCTCTCCTCTATGCTTCATTCAATTTACAACTAAGCACATTTAGCAGCTTCAACATAAGGGTTTTGAAAGGTGGAAGGGAAAGGATCCCCAGTCCCCAGACTAAAATATATAAAAATATTGGTAGTATGGGCAGATTTCCCCCAATAGATAGTGATAGCTACCTTGAAATGGCCAATACTCATAAGGTCATAGGAGATGGCAATGAGCATCTTTGCAATTCATCATTCAATCTATTTTAACCAAGGAACATATTTCTACCAATAGCATGCGATATCCATTTATGTGAATTGTCTTTCTCCATTCTGGATTAAGAAATCCATATTGTTTCACAACATGAACATATAAAGTTTCATCCTGATATTGAAGTTGCTAACTCTATCAACAAATCAGCAACCAGGTAAATTTCGATGTAATATGACAACCCAGATATTTATTAGACACCCAACATTTGTAGCTACATGAATTCAAACTTTCAAAAATTCAATTCTGTAAGGACATAGCTAACCCTCTCCCAGTTGCTGGTTTGCTACTTGCAATATGAAGCCAAGTTGACTGCTGACTTAGCTGTCCTAGTAAAAGTTAACAGACCTAAGTATGAAACAGGTACAACTGAACTGACAAGTGCCAGCCAATAAATATCCATAGGATGGCTACTAACACTATCTGTTCCATTTTTTGAAAGATAACCACTGCCAAATAAAATTTAGTGGGAAGCTTTCACCAGATACTTATATACATAAAATGAATGTTGATTCAGTTTTTTAGTAGAAAGCGTGATCTATTGAGATTAAGAAAGAATCTATGACAGCCCAGCTTAAAAAAAAAATCATTCAATTTCAACTCCTATAAGACTTTCACCTTTGCAGCTTGACAGACCACTGAGAAGTAACAAAGCTGGGGGAGGCCAGCATAGCCATGTGTGCCAGTATAATATTGAGAACAGCTACATGAACACAGGTTTAGGAACTGGAATTGGTGCACACTGGTGGCCATCACATGGATAAAGAGTATGAATAACGAGAAAAAGCACCTCCGCTGCAACACACACTGCTACAATAACACCCAGGCACCATGCAAACACAATAACACCCAGTCACCATGAAAACACAATAACACTCAGTCACCATGCAAACACAACAACACTCAGTCACCATGCAAACACAATAACACCCAGTCATCATGCAAACACAACAACACTCAGTCACCATGCAAAAACACAATAACACCCAGTCACCATGCAAACACAATAACACCCAGTCACCATGCAAACACAATAACACCCAGTCACCATGCAAACACAAGAACACCCAGTCACCATGCAAACACAATAACACCCAGTCACCATGCAAACACAATAACACCCAGTCACCATGCAAACACAATAACACCCAGTCACCATGCAAACAATTACATCCAGTCACCATGCAAACACAAACATTCAATCACCATGTAAACACAAAAAAAAACATTCACCATGCAAACACAAGAACCCCAGTCACCATGCCAACAGATACACAAATTCTAGCTGCCAAACAATATCATGCATGACTTAATAGTTTGTTTAACCAATGCCAAAGATATCTTCTGTGAAATAAGTCAACATCCCATCCAGCCTCCACATGAAAAAGATAGTGGCACAGAATAGGGGAAGGCATACAACAAGGAAATGGGAAAAGGACCCCAATATTACCTACCCTATCTAATTTGGATACAAAGAAAACAGTCCAATGTGGAACCACCTACAAGGAAAAATGCCCTCAGTAACCCATTGAGTCAGACCAAGAGAAAAAATCAAAAGAAGACATGCACAGGGTGCACATTTGCATCCTCTAACTGCAAATCCATGAAGGTAAGGATAATTCAGTGACCCAAAATAACCATCTCACGGTCAGCACACAACATCAAGAGCAATTGAAGGAGTTGAGAATTGCAAGCCACATCAAAAAATGATGGACAGCATACACCAGCACCCACACATTGACATCCAACAAGTGAATGGCAGCAACATTAGGACAGTACAGGCCATGTTCAGCAAAGGGAACCTCATTCTCACAAACAAGCAAATGCCATGCATGCTAACAGAGCTGTTAGTATCACGCCTCACAACATCAAAACCATCATTAGAAATGAAAGTGGAGGAGCTGAAGCAGTCAGCCAAGACTTACCTTACCCACAACAATAATATCCAAGGCACAGGCCTTGTTACTGTCAGACAACCAATTTGTTTTTTTGATTTTTTGAGAAAGTTTGTATCTAATTGTCCAAACTTGAAAGGGAAATGGTACACCTTGCCTCCTCAAACCACAGAGCCACCCCCTCCACCACCACTCCGACCATGAACAGCTCTACCCAAACCAGCTGAAGCACAACCAGGTGCCCCATAGCCATGTTCCACTGTATTACCACAACCACAAACACCAGCCCCACTGCGCACATCAGTACTTTTGGGCCCACCAATACCATGGCCATGTAAAGATTGCATGTTTACATGGCCATGGTTTTGCTGCTGCGCCGAACAGCAACACCATGGCAAACTCAACCACTGCCACCAACTTGACAGCCACCACCAACTCGACAGCCACCACCAACTTGACAGCCACCACCAACCCAACAACCACTGTAGTGGGATTTCCCACGCTCGTGTGCTTTTTCCAGGGGGATACTTATGTATCCAAGAGGATTGTGCACCCTATGGGACACCTGAGCACTCCTCTCCGGTAACTCTTAATCATGTCAGTAACCAGCTTATTAGGATCCCTCTTGGGGACTGTCCCCTCTTTGTTTGTTCAGTGGGTCAAACCACTGCAGCTTGCTGCTGGGAGTGGCAACAGAGGGATGGTCCTTGTGTGGGAGTTCACCCGTGTGCGGGAGTGATTTATATGTGAGTGCACTCCTCCATGAGTCGGGTTGTTGTGAATTGTAATTTTTTCAGTAGTACTTGGCTACTTCATTATGTAAATTATGGAGACTAGCATATCTCCCACGAGTACAGCCAGTGTTCCGAGTAATTGTTGAACCATTATAGCTACTAATGTAAAGTTAACTGCAAACTGTGGTTTTGTGATGTGTTACATGAGATTACTGTGGTACATTTTATACTGTGATTTGCTCAAGTAAAGTCTATTAGCCAGTGGGCCTGAAGATTTCCAGTGTTGATCATTTTATTACAGAGGTGTTTCCATCAGTAAGTGATATTTTACTGCAGAGCTTTTGGAGTTTATTTATTGTGGTTGTTTTACTCCATGCTCTGGTTAGTTCTTTGATATGAAGATTAAAATACAAGCATATCGTGACCGTATATAATGAGCCAGTCCGGTCTGCTGGTTTTTCTAGCACAGTAGCACTCTTGCAGTGTTTGTTGCTCTTGCTACCTTTTTATCCCGTTGTACGTGTATATGTGTTTGTATCACAGGTAGCATCTTGGGGGCTTTGGGTAGTGGCCCTTTAGTTCCAGGGACCATCTTTTATTATTGCATTTAATTCTTGCATTATTTATAGGTGCCCTGACCTTCATATGCTGACCTGTATATCTTAGAGTATTACCTTGTCATGTTGTAATTTGCGGTGTAGGATGTGCTTGCCAGCCTGATGTAAATATTGTAATAAAGATTTAATAAAGAGAGTGGTAAACGCAAGGCGGCCAGTTGGCCGCGTCTCTTACCACATCCGTGACTACGAGTTCCTATTTGGGAGGATAGGACAGCTATAAGGGGTGTGAGGAGGCTGTCTCAACGGGCTGGTGAGGGCATCTAAACCTGGTGCCTAGAAGGAACCCACACATATTTTTCCTCAGAAGAGCTCTGCGTGCCACCCGTTTACACCACCACTAACCCAACAACCACCACGACCACCACCATGACCACTAGCAACACCACTACTGCCAGCAACACCATGACCACTAGCAACACCACAACTGCCAGCAACACCATGACTGCCAGCACCACACAGTTAACACCGTGATCACCAGCACTGCCACAACCAGCACGACTCTGGCTGTCATCACAACTCAGCCACACTGCCCTCCCAAAAATCACTCCTAATGCAAATGTCAAGTCAGGTCCCTCTGAACATAAGAATTCAAACTCATCAACATGCATCAATCCCTATTCGGTAATGTGTACCTCTCCTCATCATCACTAACGTAGTCTCTAAACAATCCATTTGAATTCAGGCACTTCATGTCACTCCGCTCAATCTGGTCAAAATTTAAAACCAAACAGACATCAAATATTCACCATACCAGCATCATATGATTCAAAACCTCTCAGAATTACATACTACCTATGACGCTTCTGCTCATACAGTTCTCTTAGTTCTAACACATCTCATGTTCATTCACCAAACTGTAGAAGCTAGCTGCTAGCTGTACAAGCTAGCTACAAATATCTGAGCAATAACAAAGATATGCACTATAATGATATTTTGTGCAGCAGCTAGCAAAATAAAATATATAAATAATTTTGCTGAAGCTTCAGCTACATCTGACCTTGACTTATCAAAGTATGCTGATCTGATTTTTGCTAAATTTTGAAGTAGTTAGCAAGTGGCAGTAAAAATTGAAAATACAAGATACCCAAAACCCATCAATCCTTCACAAATTTCATTTTGCTTCAGTACCAATGAGATTATTTCAAAGAAACATCAAATATAAAGCTAACAAAGTGCTTACCTGCATAGTAACCAGTCTGTCATCCACCATCACTTCTTTGGTGAGAAAATCTGCTCCAATTGTTGCTTTGTATTGGTTGCTGAATTTCTTGTTGACAAATTGATTCATAAGAGAGGTTTTGCCAACTCCTGAGTTGCCAAGGATTATAACTTTAAGAAGCGCTTTCTTCCGTCCTGACGACATGATGGCAATCTACCTAAATAAAATTTATTAAGACAAAAATCTGGAAACAATGGGAATATAACATTCAAATACTAGGTACTTGCTTCAAAGTTTATAATTTTATGAACTATCATGAAAAATATTCAGGAAGAAGCCATTCAATCTGCTGGAACTACATCCTGGAACATGTTCTGGTGCTGCTCTGGCTGGTTGAGGGCATGGTGCTCTTGATGAAGATGGTGCAGCCACTGGGTCACATGAGCAAGCAAATTTTCAGCAGATTTTTCAAGTCATTTTTATAGTTAAAAATAGCCAAGTTAATTTTACCTTGCTAACAAATTTTTGTTTTCCATCAAGGGTCGACTTCTTAGGGCAGACCTGATCAAATATTGGAAAATTTTGCATGGAAACTCAGAGGATTTGCTAGCTATGTTTTCTTTGGCTCCGAGAGTTGGTACTAGAGGTCATGGGTTGAAGCTGGCGTTTCCTCATCGATCATCTGATGTCCGCAGTAGATCCTTCAGTGTGAGA
>SDVV010026340.1:0-12274 GCA_016164225.1 Gammarus roeselii | reverse complement strand
GTCCGTATTGACCATCGTCTAATCCTGTCCGTATTGACCATCGTCTGATTCTGTCCGTATTGACCATCGTCTAATCCTGTCCGTATTGACCATCGTCTGATCCTGTCCGTATTGACCATCGTCTAATCCTGTTCGTATTGACCATCGTCTGATTCTGTCCGTATTGACCATCGTCTAATCCTGTCCGTATTGACCATCGTCTGATTCTGTCCGTATTGACCATCGCCTGATTATGTCCGTGTTGACCATCGTCTGATCCTGTCCGTATTGGCCATCGTCTGATTCTGTCCGTATTACCCACTAATTTTCATATAATCAGATCACTTCAATCGTTATCAATCCCACAATATTGTAAACGATTTGTATGTATTCATTTTACTGTGGTTATGATCCTCTCTAGCGACGCTTCCTTGCTGTATAAATTAAATGCATGAAATTAATACCTCGCAGTTCGACTTGTAGTGATTTACTGGAATCCTGACCATCCCGCCTAGTAGAGTGTCCTATGCTGAGCCCCTTTGGATTGCGTAGTTCTGTAATGAGATGACAAAGAGAGGCTCTTCTAACAAAAAGCTTCGACTCAGAGTTTAATCAAATAATTCCTGATCATAACCTCATATTGTCGTGTAAATGAGTTTGAGTCCGTTCATAATGAAACATTAGAGAGAGTAAGCAGAAAAAGACGTGAACAAAAATAATAACAGACTCACATAAGGATTGTTATTATTCCTTTTGTAGATTTTACTGTAAAATTTTGACTAGTGTTCAAGTGATGGTTACAACATAACAACAACAGACAATCAGAAAGGGATATTTACAAAATAACGAAAACAGACAATCATAAAGGAACACACGAAGCAAACACAAAAAATAGGGTGTTAATTGAATTGGTCTTTGGAAACTTTTGTTGTTAGCTTGTCGATCGGGCCGAGTCGGATTGTTGTATAAGACTTGAAACAAAAAGTTTATTCGATTTTGTCCCCGCTAATAATACCATTAAATTAAGAAATTCTGTTAAAAACCTTGCAAATAAAAAATACAATGTTAATGATCCATCTCGATTCTCATGATGTCTCTTCAGAGTGTTCTGTCATCACAAAATTTAGTTCCATTGTACCTAGTGACACTGACCAGTGGGTTTGTCTTCCCCATGAGTGAAGCTTCAATGCTATCTCTTGCCGTCCATAAATCCTCCCCGTTATAGCTTTCTTACCCCCCGCGAGCCCATTCTGTTAATGACTTCGCCTTTACTTGGCGCAATGAGTTATCCTTGGCTTTTGTTCTTCCTTGGAGGGCCTCATTCATTCGAGATGAAGTGGCAAAGGCTCTTCATGCAATGTTCTCCTTGGATCTGTAACATAATGAATGCTCTCATAAATGAATGATGGCTCGGCGGAGTCCCAAAATCAGAAATGTCGATAACAACCAACAGCAAAATAACGATTCTGCTCGATCCGTTTCATGATCAGACCTCAGTGGGCGTTCAATATTCAAGTGGTAGCTGCACATTGTATTGTTAGGACACATAGTTGGAAGCCAGCTCATCCTAAGATGTAGATCGCTATGCAAATGTCCATCGTTAAAATTTGGTCAAATCATAATTATGAAATCCTGAAATAACTCCTATATTTTTTAACATAGCAAGTTATGATCCTCATCAACAAAATCTGAATATCGACAATGGGATGAGGTATTTCTTTATATCAAAACCAATTCCATCTTCTAACTCCGATAGGTACTCGTAGGAGGTAATTCATTAAATATAGTACACTGAAAATAAAGTGTAAAATATAAGTTAGGATTGATCAAACATGAAATATGTTTTTTGATAGATATATTGCGACGCCATATTTTAAACATTTAAAATTGTATTATAAAAACTCCTTCCATATAGAAAGAACATGGATAGTTCACAAATGTTCAATAAAGACATATCTGTGCCTTTTATGAGTTCCGTGAATCCATTCCAAGCAAAAAAAAAATCACTGCATCATGTAATCCGTTCGTCTTGTATTTTTTTTATTACGTTTCGACTTCGAGAAACCTTAATTGTTCATATTATGGTGGTCACCTGCATGCAAACATGTCATGTAGATGCCATCAGCTATATTTCAAGAAAACCATGGCGACCCTGAATTCACAATTTCAAAAAGTACGTCATGTGGACACAAAAAAATACAACAGCTATTTGACTCCGACGAATATATATTTGAAACTGCATTTTGTATGTATATTTTCTTCTATAGTGCAAATTTGTATTCCAAGTAACAGAAAAATAACACTGCACCATTCAAATGATCAACAATCAAGTCATCGGAGATGGCTCTTTAATCGTTCTTCTCCCATAGAGTATATACACTCATGCTTGGACAGATAGTTTTTCAACCATCCGTTGCTGATATTAGACACATTTTTATAATCTGCATTATTACTATTGTTCTTCGAGTACGTTCTTTGTGATATTTAATACATTTCGACTAGAATGTGTAAAAATATTCATTTCCAGTTACATTGAAGATTATTCCCGATCACATTAAACTTGCAATTTCTCAAATAAAACTACCGCCGGTTACCTCCACACAAAGCAACACAACCGGCGTGTCCGGACCACTTTTCAAGGTACGCCGCACCCCTGCAGTAATTGCATTGGAAATTGATAGGCCCCGGGTATTGGATTAAGAAAATATTCTGAGCCGCTTCTGCTGCTGCAGAGTGTGTTTTGTTTCCAAAACATGGCCAGTCACACGTTTAGGGAGTGGCAAACCGCATCAATCAGTTTGGAGTAAGTGCGATAAAATTCCATCATGTATGTACATTTTCAAGGTAAACACGCGGTTGTAAAGATTTCTCTGGATTTGTGCTGGTAATGGTATATTTTAATTAATGCTTTTTTTAAGTGAAACAGTGAATTGTTTTCTAGGTTTGTTAATAGTTATTTAAAAGTAATATCTTTTTATTCAATACCGAAGACATCTTTTTTTTCTTTAATGTTGTGTTACGGTACTTCAATAAAACAAAATATGTTTTCATCACTTTAATATATTTCCAGATTTGTTTACTAAAGCCGACAGTTTAACTAATCTAGGTTTAATATTCTTTAACCCATTAGGCAACCAAAAGTTTCTCATATATATTTCCGTTTTCAAGCAATGACATTGGTTATTTGCTTTGACTATTGAATTGATTTTACAATTTGTTACTATTCCCGGGTGAATAAAATGACTTATTATTAAATTAAAAAATGTCGTTTTGATTTGACAACATTATTCAATTGTGATTACATACATAAATTCAAAATCTCAATAAAATGTTGTGACTCCAGCAGGTTCAGATCCTTTCACACATTCAATTCAAATTATAACATACATCTTCTTCACGGTGAAAATTGTGAATACCCTCAGATTGAAGCTATTAAATAATATAACATTAGGTTTTTGTGAATATGTTATTTTAAAAAAACACGATGGTTGATCGTTTGTTTAATAGTTGGAACTTCAACCCAGTCCTGATTTTTCATACACATTACTTTCAATTGGAAAAGGGGATACCTAGTGATAAGCAAGATTACCAGGCACTCCCTTTCTCTCTAAATACATGCAATAACGATGTTAAAACATCTTGCTGGATGACTTATCGAATAAAAATGCAACAATAACAACAGATTGAACTATTTTTCCTTAGTGTAAAGCTAGCAATCGATATGACACTACGTCTCATTGCAAAAGATAACGGCAAATAACGATGAGGTAATTTATTGTAAACTCATTCATGTGAGAGTCATTTGACTCTATATTTATCGCTATAAATTACCTCCAAACTATCCGAATGGCTTGTGAACATCGATAACGCATATAAAATGTATGATTGTTGATAAAAAAAAATCCCAATGGTGTAGTCTACTTCAATGTAGCGCAAAAGCAGTACAGCAACCAGGTTATGATTATATTACGATTCTTTTTCTTGAAATCATACAGAGTTTGATGACGTTGTTCCTGTTCGAATTAACAGGGTGATCCATTCAAGAGATTTATTGGCGGCCAATGACGAATGATTGGCGGCCAACGACGACTTATTGGCGGTCAGCGACGACTTATAGCGGCTAACGACGACTAATAGTCGGTCAACAGCGACGTAATTGAATCAACTTAGAATCAGGAAGGGACGAAATGGATTATTGCGAACGCTTGTTGAGGTAGCTTGTAGAGGAACGGTAGTTACACATGATTATTTTGTATAACAAAACTTTTAACTATTATTGGAAGTTTGGTGTCCTTCTACTTTCATTAGTTGAACACGCTCAGCCCCAGATCGTTTCTGTCGGTAAAACGTAATCATTTATGGAAAAATCTAATAGCTCATTTGGCTGTTACTCATAATTAGAAAGCGTAAATATGTTATTCAACTCGATTGAATCTTGGTAACATATTGATGTTAATAACTGGATTCATCTGAACTTTTCCACGGCTGATATGTGGCTGGCGGAGCAACGAGCGTCAGCCACGCACCCGAACTACTTGAGATATACCAATAAGATATTCGATTAGATAATCAATATTTTTTTCAGTACTGGTTCGTTCTTGTTTTGCTTTGTTGCGTGTGACGATGCCAACTGCACCAAGTCGCATTTTTACTAGTTAGTTTTGTTGTTATCCGATACAGCTATTGTCTGCATCAGAACTCTATTACCCTATTAATCATTTTAGTGCAACATTTGGATTTCGCTGAAATGAACAGGATCGAAAATATATAACAGAATCTGGGTAGTTCATTCCGAATATTTGAATACATTCGAATGTGACTGCGTTGTTTTAAGAAATAATGATATATATTTGTATTTTGAATTATTCAATTTTAATTTTGGTAGCGGGTCATCGTAAAAACTGCAGGACTTGAAACTTCGAATCAAATCAAGATACAATTTTAGACAATTATCTTTATTTATTTTTATTTCGCTCAAATGTTGAAATCAATCGATTAATGAGTTTGAATTTTCAAAGTTGGGACATCCAAATACATTCCTCTTCAACAGCTCCGTGAAAAAATATAGTTTATACTATCCAGCTTTTATTGTTTTTCTCCAATATTGATTGAACTGAACCACATTGAACCAATCTCAGCAATACCACAAAGTTTTCGAGTTATGGTGCCATCGTGAACCGTCGCTCTGCTTATGGTGAAGCCTCCGATGTCAGAATCATATCCACTTGAGGCGAGATGACAATTGTGAACACGTGTTTATTATGTGAAGCCCTCGATGACCATTCTATTTCAGAGCGTGGTGATAGTTATGATGGCAAAACATCATTGTCTAACTGTCCGTAGCACTAGGAGCAATAACAGTTCCTGCAGATAGTATTGCATTTCAGTTCCCGTTCCGGTCAGTTTATCCCTTTCAATTGACTGTCGTGAGCCCCACAAATGGAAACCAGATTGACCGATGGGGATACTGGCAGACCAGCCTTGTGCATTGCATCTGCGGGTTGAGGGCTCCGCAAAAACAGTGACCGTGTAGTGTTTATTCAATTTGTGTCCAGATGCCTGGAAGAGAGGATTCTACTTTGGCAACCAGCCTCGCAGTTTCTGTGGACATTTACAAGCATCATTTAAAAGTGGTTGTCTAGATGAGAATGTGAATTATATATTTTTGAAAACTCCAGGTAGGGTAAACGACAGTGGCGGGAACACTTCTTTGGTCATTTTAATTTCAGATGCACGCAGTCACAAATTCGTGTATGAACTTGCTTACTTGAAAAAATGAATTGTCTTCGGCAACCTTGAGCGTTCATGAGTAACCGATCACATTGAGTTTACTCTAGTATTTAATCTCATCCAGAAAGAGGGCACACGGGATTGATATTCGTTGTATTGCTGTTCGGTTCAATTTTACATAAATCCTTTCACTATCACATAATTTTGCATTTCACTTGTTTTTCAATAGGCACACGTATGCCGACACAGCCTATTTATCGAGACTAGATGGACGAACTGAAAAAAAATACTGGGACTGTACATAATGTTATTTCCAATCAGCCATCCAATTCTGCTGAACCTCATTAGCATGAAGTCTTCGTGAGTCTCGATTGGCGTCACGGGAAATAGAGCATGGCAGATCGAGATTGATTATATTGGTGCATTTGTTCCACTACTAATTATTGGGTCTTACTGTTGAAATTTCGTTAAGTGGGGGTTTATGGATCAAGTTTCTCTGTGACTGACCAGTAGTAATTTTCATCGAACAAGGAGATGCCCAAGTTTTCCTTGGAGTAGTCATTTGCCCGTTCATTGGCAGTAATGATGATATATCGTCTTGAGTCAAAGGAATCAGGAGGTGGAACCTTTTGATACTCTCACTTTGTTCGGAATAGATGGAGCCAATGCAATCGTGTGTCTTTCACATAGGTTCTTTGGAGAGATGGAGTAAGAATTGATGTATGATGATTGGTTCGAGCAATCATACCTAGTGCCATCTAGATATAAAAAAAGTACAAGTCCCATGTCCTCGTACAGCTGATACGCGAGTCCCAGTTAATAGCTGTAATAATGTTGTACATGTCGAGCACTCTCAACTGGAAATGGACGGAGTGAAATGTGATGCTTAACTGGCGTTTGGAAGCCTTCACAGAATAAAGGCCGAGCCTCCATCTCAGAGGATCGGTATCATGATTCGTGCCTACAGATTGTTTTGTGTTTTTGCCTATCCGTTTTGTTTTCTCCTGCAGAGTCACATCTGCGTCCCCTTGATCGTGCGTTTTCGCTACCCATATTTGCTGATCAGGGTTCCATTGTGATTTTGAGGCATATAGATCCAGAAAGGCTATTCCATGTTCGGAACATTTATCGTGCTGTTTTCGTGCAATATAAAGTTAACCCTGATGCTGTTCGGGTTCGAACATCATTGTCTGTTAGAACTTCAGAATCGTTAATTTTTGTCCTATATGGAATGGCATTAGCATGTATGGTGGACGCGGCTTTCATTGATTTTAGTTTTAGTCATTCCCATTTACATTCTACCCTTGATTATTTCATTCTCTTTCATTTATACCATTTTTCCTTTTCTTCCATCTTTCTCCGTGCTGGCTGGAGGGATTGAGAGTTCAATGATTTTGTATTTCCTTCGCTTCTACCGGTATAAAGACAGTAATTTTAAAAAGAAAAGATGAAGAGGAGGTTAGATGATCGTGTTCGTAGAGCGAAATTAAGTGTAGAAACGGTGATCAGCATTACCTAATGTAATGTTTTATGACGGCGATCAGCATTACCTAATGTAATGTTTTATGACGACGATCAGCATTACCTAATGTATTGTTTTGGTACAGCGATCAGCATTATCTGATGTATTGTGTTTGGACGGCGATCAGCATTACCTAATGTTTTGTTTGGGAATTGTAACTTAAATCGACTATCATTAGCTAGGAACCTACAAATATGTCAATCTTATTCTCTATAAAAGTAATATTGACCACCTAAAATGAATCGAAAACTTTACCATCGCCTCTAAGGTCGACGACCACAATACTTTGCATCCTCGATCACAGACAAAACATTTAAATGTTTGTATCAAATAGAAGTCTCGTTGTGCACTTTATTCTTTTACTGATTTGTCTACGCAAAATATATTAAACACTCTATATAAATAAGCCAACTCATTTACATAAAAGGGTATGTGGGTGTTTCAGATGAGGTCAGAATCAACTACAATTCACCTAATATCTGTTCAGCTTCCCCTCCGCTCGTGGAATGCCATGAAGTCTAATAGACGCCATCTACAGTCCACACCCCGGCGTCCTCTTCTCCCCAGACCAGACTTAGCTTAGAAGGGCCAGTTTACCGCGGCGTACGTGACCTCGATGAGGGCCGCAGACTCGCTATTACCATATCAAACACCTCCGGATTCTTTATACGGGGGCCGCGACGAGGCCGTCGATTTAAGCCTTGATGGGCCAGATTGAGCTGTGAAGGGTCGTGAGTCGATCCATACCCTCAAAGTCACATGTTTTCGTACTCCGAATGATCGTTCGGAAACTCTAAATTCCCTGATCTTAGATATATTTTCCCAGATGGCAACATTCGTTGTGTGCGTGTGACAAACACTCACGATTGATACTATTTCTGACCTGAACATCCAAAAATAACGCTGACGGCGAAAGTTACGAGGTATTTGGGAACATTTTTTACGTTTCTGTACAGAAAATATAATAAAATACGTTGAATAAACAGATATCGACTCTAAAGGACTGGCCAACCACTGTTGAACAGTACCCGTAAATGAATCGTACTTTCAACGCAATTTTGAACGCTGGTAGGCAAATATTTACCTACGAAAATTCCGTGTACATTTCTAAGTCATTATATCAAGGAGGATTTACTGTAACCAGCCTCAATAAACGAATCTTTATCAAAATAACGGTGGACCTTGGCTAACTGCATGTAAATCATTTACTGCATTAATAGCCGCAATAGCTTGGCTACAGACGGTGAAATTTTTTCTCTGGCATCATGCACTGAGCGATGAAGTAATAAGTCATATCATGTCGCCATTTGTCAACAAAGACGAATCGTGTAATCGTGCTACAGGAATGTAGCATAAACTCGTTTATCGAACCGTACTAGTTCCTGTTGTGGTACATCGATATCGACGTGGCAAAAGTGAGTTTCGAGAATATAAATGAACAAAAATAATTCTCATTAAATTAGTAACATGAATGATTTCACATACAAATGGTTGGTAATCGCTTGCTTGTTAGCTTCTGTTATGATAAGACATTCACGAATGTGCTTGCTATTTTCATCCTTCACAGAACGTTGAATGTTTTACGAATAAAATTAGCTCGGAAGGACCAATACATTTATATATTTTATCAAATTAGGCATACAAATGATGCAGGTACAAATTGTCAGATAACAACACAATTTAATACTGCTTCTCATTAAAACATAGACAAACATAATTTTGTACAGCTTTTCATCACGAAAAAATAAATCTTAGATGTTATAAAACTGTGTTATAAGTGATTCAAATCAAAACAGCATTGACGTCATTTTCCATAGGAAGCGGCGATAGATAGAAGCGGCATCGTTGAGACTCGTGGGAGATGAAACCGAAAGGTGAAATATCCGTTGAAAGTGTAAGTGCTTTATTTGGAAACTGTTGAACGACTCCCAAAAATCGGTCAATGAATTATTTTTGTACCATTATTTTTATTTTTGTTTGTGATGTCATCAGAGTTACATTTGATGATGCATATTTGTAGGAGTTTCGGTCGTTCCTTGCTCAGTTGACTGAATACAGCATATCTCATTTCCCATTTCATATTCATTATTTTCACCCAAATGTAATCGGTAATTACCTGGACTACTTATTGATTTCTGTTTTCAATTGAACTAGATGTTATCCATGAATAGCGACTTATAATTCAGAGATTCTGACCTTCACATCCGGTGATTCCTACCCAGCTTCCCATTCAGATTACTCCTACCAATTTGTCTTTGAAATAACTGACCAATTGACGATGCTCCGTCATAATTCAAGGCATTTTTACCTATCTAAAATGAGTCATAGGTAGTTGTTTGACTGGTTTTGTTTATGAAGGGAAGCGATACGACCACGATGATGGTCGTCTTCATGGTGGTAGATTTGGTTTGTAATCTGTGACGAAGCAACAGGTAGCATTTTATTTCAGCTGGACCTCGAAGTTTTCTTTAGGTTATGAAAATCTCTAAAAAATTATCTATTTCAATTGAGTATATATAAATTTAAATCAATGACGTGGGAACCAAACTTACGTTGCATTTTCGTGGAATTGGATTTGTGCCTTACTAACGCGAATTCAACATGTTATAATAAAATAACTCGACAACAACTACAACCATTCAAACTTCTAAACACTTTAATCTACTCCAAATAAGCAAACTTCCAACTGAACTCAAACACTAGACAAGTTCACATAGA
Organism: Gammarus roeselii; assembly: GCA_016164225.1. Lineage (NCBI taxonomy): Eukaryota > Metazoa > Arthropoda > Malacostraca > Amphipoda > Gammaridae > Gammarus > Gammarus roeselii. The sequence continues at coordinate 2,325 of SDVV010026340.1, read as the reverse complement.
AAATCATTCATACTTTTTCATTGTTCTTCATCCACTCCTAAAAGTATCCAAAACTTACTCGTGTCTGCTTCGCTTTAGTTAAAAAAACTCTAACTGATATGCCTCAGCCTGGGTTTACATTTAGTTTTAAAATCACGTTTGAAATGTGATCTCAGAATGACATGAGCGTGCTGCAACAACATGAACCTCGTCAACAAAGGCTGCTGCTGTGAGTACCCTCTGGAAAGAGCGTGCATTTGCATATAGACTGAGGCTGAGGGAGCATATCCACCTGTGCAACGGCACATGACAACAAAGGCTGAGAGTGAGGCCAGAGGAGCACTTCTCCCGCTGCAGCGACATTTGACGCAGAGGAAGAGAGTGAGTCCAGAGGTCCACAACCGACGCCGCAGCGTCACATGACAGAAAAGGCTGACTGAAAGAATTTTATTCTGCGTGATCGATGCAGTAAAATGAATAGACTTTCCTTCTACAGCAAAAAAACTAGCGACGCAATCTATTTTGTTAGAAGTCTCATGCTCCTTTGTCCATAGGACAATACAGAAAACAAATCTTGCTCATTATGGTTTGAACTGTATTTTTGCGGATCAATAATATATGACTCAACAAAATATAGTTTATACGGAACAACAATTTGAAAAATCTATCTTCCCAAAAAATCATAATTCTCAATAAATAAATAAATCAGATCTGTGCGGTTGGGTAGGGAAAGATTAATGTAATACCCACGAACTCCCTTGCATTCTGCATTTGTTATGAATGCCCTCATTTTGGAAAGTAAAGGAAAGCGGATCCATTTAATAGCCTTGACAAATCTGATTACATTTGGAGACTGAATGGCTGCCCTGTAGTGTGTATTAACTTCATAGGCGTCCTGGTAGGAAAACGATTTAATGAGTGGTGTAGTTAACCCACTTTACATCTCAGCCAATTATAGTTGTTCTACAAAGAAGGAAACTAGCGTGTTATTAAAATATGAGTTTATAGAAATTTATTTGTTGGCAAAACATTTTTTCCATTAATCATGCTGAAAAAGTTATCAACCGGATACCGGAATGGAAGGGTATCGTGCATACCGTAAGGTAAATATTTTTTTATTATTATTTTATGTTCCAAATTGTATACGGCGAGATGCAGCTGAAGGGAGCAACATTTATTTACTGTACTGGTTTCATTTGCTAACTCGGTTATTACGCAGAAAAAAATATACTTCAGATATTATTCTCCTAATACTGCTCCGTGATACATCGCATTATTGAACTCAATCGTAAACTTGACGAAAGAATCGACACCTCCACAACTTTCTGAAGTTACTGCGTATTTATTAGGCCCATATATGCAACCGCCAAATCTGCTTATTAAATAAAACTTGGAAGTTACAAAAAACGACCTAAAATCGAAAAGAAAATTCTCATCGGCTGCAAAATCCCAACAATATGTTTTATGCCCTTCCCTCCCAATTCCTTTCATATCCTGCGCTCGAAACGGTTCATTTGATGTTCATTCTATTTGTTTGTTTAAGTAATCCAGAATATGAGACTGATTTCCGGGTCCGTAAATTTAATGGTTTAATGATTCAATCACATTTGATTTTTCTTATTAGTTTTTTCTCTTAAATTAGCACTTTTTCTGCTGCTGGAACGGCAGTCCAAACTGTTTTATTGGTAATTATCGTAATATATATTTTTAACAATCTTCGTGCAAGAGAGAAGACCATTTCCCCCAAAATCCATTAATATATCAGCGCAGACGAGTATCCAGTCAGTGCGAGCTCCATCAGCTGCCAGTCGACCTTTTGTGTCCAGAGCTCTTCTGATAGCCGAAGGTGCCCGTCTCCCTCATTTGGTGCCGTTACTGCAAACAGGGGCGAGGTGACAACTGTTATAGTGGCAGAGTGAACATATTGAAAGCAACAAAAACGGCTGAAGAGGTAACCGTTTGAAGGCAGCTGGCACTGTTTCGAAAGGGACAGCTTATGGACAGAAGTTATTGTTGTAGAAGGAAAAGTTCATAGGAAATTTACTGTTGCTGAGGAACAGTACTGTTTATGGGTGATATGCACGTGCTGCTGATAAGGAAATAGTGTATAGAAAACAGATTGTAGACAATGATTACGATTGCATAGGGATCAGTTTAAGCACCGGAACAGTATCAGACGGTTACTGCTGTTGAAGAACAGTTCGAATAAAAATATACTGTTGAATATGGAACTGTTAAAGAGCAACAGTTATTTCTGAAGAGGTAGCAATTAATAGGTAATATGTACTTCAGCAGGGAGATCCATGTATGGGTATTGGGTACATATGCATATATATATATATTTAT
>SDVV010026339.1:0-12275 GCA_016164225.1 Gammarus roeselii | reverse complement strand
AACAATACATTCGATAAAAAGATTCAAATATCTAGCCATCCTAATTCCTTCATAAATAACATAAATCCTAATTCCTTCATTAAATCCTTCACAAATAACAAACATAGAGTCACAAATTATCCAGGGCGATTCTCGCAGTACTTATTTCCAGGGCGATTTTCGCAGTCAATTTTTAGGGCGATTTTCGCAGTCAATTTTTAGGGCGATTTTCGCAGTCAATTTTTAGGGCGATTTTCGCAGTCAATTTTTAGGGCGATTTTCGCAGTCAATTTTTAGGTCGATTTTCGCAGTCATATACACTACTCTTGCAGTAGGTAATTTATGAATAGGTAGTGAGCACTATTTAGATATACTACTAATATCAATACCTCCCGGTGAGCTATATCCGAGGTAATTAGATATCACGCTTAATCGTCTAGATTACAATCAGTTCGTGTTTTCAGTCTAAATATATTTATATTGGTGGGATTCAGAGCTGAGCAGTGCTGACGAGTGCTAAAAAAGCAGACTCTTCATTGTACACGAACGTGCGCATGCGCATGGTGAGCCAAGGTTATGGAACTTCCACTACGCGTTACTTGAACTCGGGTATAAAACATTTCTGGGACGAGAGCCGCACATCTGTCAGTGGAATGACTATTAGTAGCGCGCTCTGTGTCGAAATGGTTGGTTGTGGTAACAGATTGTTGCTGGTGCTGTGTTTGGGTCTGTTTGAGAGGGCACAGACTCGAGCTCTGGAGGTGAGTTTGAACAGTGACAAAAATGTTATACCATGAAAGAGGATCAGCTGCGGTTATATGCATTTTTCGACACCGAGCGTTCACTTACGACGATTGAAGCGCTTTCCCTGGTACTGCTAATTTTCTTGCTTACGGAACAGCATTCGATAACATAATGATCATATATCTACCTGACATGAAAGTAGTATAAAGGGAGCCTAAAACCTCTTTCTAGAGTAACTTTAGGTGGAGCAGGGGCGGGAGTCAGCCGCGCAATACGTGCAACCTTGAGTCAGCGGGCGGAAGGCGGTCGGCGCGAAGGCAGGCAGCGCGAAGAAACTGGTTTTAACAACAGGACAGATGGATAGCTTTCGGAATATTTTTATTTACATAATGGTATTAGCATTTAAATGCTTGGGTATATTCTATTACAACTTCGTTGCATGTCATCTTGCATATATGCATTTCTAATGCTGGGTCCTCTGAATGTTTTTTGGAGTAATTACGACACAGATATATAAGATATTTTCATTGAAAATAACAGTTATATAATGATTTAAAAGCTGTATTTAAAGGTTAATACACCACACACATTCGTCTTGCCCGAATGTTGATTTCCAAACACGTTCATAATGAATTTTTTAACCTTGGTATCATTATCGATTATCGCTTATCTTTTTAACTGTAATATTTTGTCATAGATAATAGGCAAAGTAGATGCAGTAAGCTCCACAGACCAACGATTGATCACTTTGTTTTGGGTTATGTGGTACAAATTGTATTTTTGCATGAGTATTATAATACAAAGCTATACTTACTCGATATATTTTTGGATTAAACCCAAACGAATCAAAAAAGTAGTGTTGTTATCTTGTTTTAATATTAGGATCAAATGACCCATTTTATTAGGATCGCTTTCGCTGTTAATAATCATGTAGCCATTCCTTTGATGCATGGGCATTCTGTTTTCAGCACATCGCACTATATAGGCGCGTTTCATAATTGGATCGCTCTTGGGTGTGTGGTCAATTTGATTATCATCCATATTTACTGTAGATAATGGGGAATACCCTTCTTGCCGAATTTATTTGAATGAAACCTAGGGTAAAACCTACCAGTAACAAGATCTTATTCGTAGTGGGTGGATTTTCACAATTCACAGTTATACGTGTGTTTACTCGTTTTTCTAGGTTAATGACATCTTCAGAGGCGGTGGGTCTTGTATTTATAACAAATATACTTCTTCCTGCAGGGAAATTTTGTCTTGTGATGAGATGAGCGCTGTTGCGCCTCCCTAGAGCCCAAAGGGTTTGATGGTATGCTTGGGCCCACTCTCTTGGAAGTGATGATCTAATGTTGGTACTGCAGTTTCCGTTTACATCGACGATAACGTTTGTGATATCATTATGCTAAAAATAATTTGGATTGCGATCATATGCTCCGTTAGGTGCCGCTTGATCGATGAGAAACAGGGCTAATTTATGTGGAACAACCCCGTTGAAGGGGGAATCAATGGAGATGGAGTTTTGACCGGTAGGAAACACGACAGTTTTGACAATTGGTCGATCGAACATGTATTCAATAATGTCATTGTTTTTGGTGAGCGCTTTATTTAGAGCAAGCAAAGCTGTATGGTATGGTACAACTTTTTTACACCCTAATTTGCATGAATCCACTTAATAGATGTATTGTTCATTGTCATGTGTTAGAAGAACGCTACTAAGTTTTGCCAGCACCAACCGTATATTTAAGGTGACATTATCCAATAGATAACTATTGCTACTGGAAACATCAAAGTTTAGCGGTCCCATCATGTGTATACCATGACGTACATTTTCTTGAATCCATGTCTCATTTTCGTTTTGATTTGCAATATTCGCTGCGACGACGGTATCTGGAATGGGTGTTTGCAATGATTTATACATCATATTCAACCCTTTATTATTTAGATCGCAGCTCTTCATGGATGTATAGGTGTTGAGAATATTTAGTAGTCCTGTATAACTGGTTCCTTCACAATGAACACCATTTAGGAATAGAGAGTAACTTTGGAACATACGATGAAAGAAGCCGTCAACGAGTGTAACATTTGCAGCGGCGGCCAACCTGCTTCCATTTGCATTTATAACGTGGATTTTCACTTATGCAGTTAACGAGCTTAAGTTAACCATTTCATTATCCGAACCTGAAATATGAAATTCTATAAAGGAATCGGCAATTCTACCATCATACAGTCAACTGTTTGTACCTAGATAATTTCTTTCAAATTTCGATTCGATACTCGATTCAATTAAATATTTCTTGTTGATGGAGTAAAACATATCAATAACTTCCATTTCATGGTTTTCCGTATGGGCTTCAAGCCCTGTCATGTTGAGAGATGATCCACCAAGCATGTTGTCGGTATAGAACCTTACCCGAAACTAACGTTATTGATACATGAACAGTGGTATTTATTAGTAATTAACTAATGGACTACACGACTCCATCTAACTTCCGTGGTTCGTCTTCGATTTACGATCTTTAGTTACTTTTCCTGTGATCCTTCCTCCAACCATGGCTTTCTTTACAATATTCTTGAGTATAGCAGCCCCACGTTCCAATGTTGGTTTCCGCATATCTTTCTGCTCCGAGAAATCTTGTGCCATGTTTCGAGCCATATCGGCAGCTGCAGGCAGTAATATTCTTCGCAGAAAAGGCAATGTGCGTCTTACAGGACTGTCTATGGTTGAAAAGAATCCGCTATCCCTCTGGTACGATATCGGATTTGTGAATCTGTCGATATCTTGTAAACTACCATCACGTATTTTGTCACGTTTTGCGAATAAAACTTTGTATTATTTGTACGATGGATATGCATGTACCACCCTCATGATTGCTAGATACCAAATGACCTTTCTTATATACAGCGTTATATTTATAAGGCTCTAGCTTCTTTTAAAGTGCAATACTCATAGGTTCGATCCACCATCCTTGAACGGGATGTAACCGCCAACACCATCTCGTGGATCGATGGAAATGGAATCAATATTACTACGCTGTAATTTTTTATGTATGACACGGACGCGTGTAGATGAATAAAAGTTATTACTAGGAATAACATCAAGAATATTGACTTGCTTGTCACCCATAAAACTGCGTGAAGTTATATCAGAGTAAACGTTTATGTGCGTACATTATCGTTCATAAAGGAAATTTTTTCGCTTACGCCACCTTCACCGACACTATATTTACACATCGCTCCGCCCATTAAATCAGCCGATCTATCTCCGACAGAGTACCCATTCACCATAGCTTCAGTATATTTGTGTTGCGACATGTTTTGTAGAAAAAGGCATTGAACTTTATGCGTCGTGGTGCCTTTTCATATTCAAACAATTTTCCTTCATCTCTAACGATTTGTTTCCTTAACTTAATTTTTTTGATTTCGATTTCTAGCTCTGAGCTGTAATCTTCCAATGTATTGCCTGAGATATTCTCGTTATGAATAAACAAAGCTTTTTGATGCCAGATTCGTTTATTTTCAGCGTTCAAATAGTCTATCTAGAGAACAATGTTGTATTGTATATCATGCCTCTGTATCTTGAACCAGTCGTTATAGAATACTTCTGCAAGTCCTATACTCCACTCTCCCTGAAGCTGTGTTCCTGGATAAATATTGTTAGTAAAACTTGAAAACGTATTGTTTTGGTACAGTTGGCTACTGCCTAGCGATGAGACATAGACAAAAAGTCCTCCGGTTCCTGAATCCTGCACTGGGTCCTAAGTCATACAGAAAACAAACCGCTTGTAAACAACAATATATACTCTAACTAGTGGGATACCCAAACAATTTTATATATCTATTTCTTTATTTACATATTTACATACAAGGAGTATTTAGAGAATAAATCCTGAAGACGTGGAGGTGCTTTTATCGCGAGTGTAATTGCCAAAGACAGTCTCACCTGTTTGCGTCTCTTCCATGTTAAATCCATGTTTACATCATTATTATCACCCAAGACACATCGTTTCCTCTTTTTAGTGATGGTAGCTTCGACTTCATTGTATTTTTTGGGGATTTCCGAAAGGCTATGGGCAAGTGTTGTACACGCGTCGAGATGGTAGCGTTTGTTTTCAAACTCACTGAGGCAGATTTTAATAGCGCGTACAGTTTGAAGCTGGCATGCTTGCGCACGAATGTTGTGTTTAGTCTCAAAGTGTGAGTATGTTTTTTGACTATGGATGTCTTTGTATTGTTTATGTTTTATTTGACTTGTGTCTGGTAATTGACACCTTTAGCAGCTGATTTTGTGGCGTCGGACTCAAGCAACATGCTGTAGCACTTGGGTTGTAAGCAAATGATCTCACTCGGGTAGTCATCAGCTGTTTCGATTTTCAGTAGTCCAAACTGTCTTTTCTTTGATTCATCAAACACGGGATGATTTTTGGAGTAGTTGGAGAAGTCCATGTATTCAGCCAGGGAGCTTGCCGCATTTCCGCCTCATGTCGGCCACGCCTTTGAACTGGATCAGCAACGAGTCAGTGTCAAAGTATATAAGCGAGACGTTGTCACCGTAGCGTGGTTTCAATGTGTCATAAAAGAAGCTGTAGACTGCTGCTTTAGCTTTTTCAAGCACGTAGAATCCAACTTGCAGTGGATGAACCATTCGGATATTTTTTTGCTTGAGAATCATGATGACTGTTTCGGGACCGATGGCGTAGCAGTTTTTCAGGAGCGGTTGGCAGCGTGTTTCGGAACTTGTTGGGGTGCACACGACATTTGTCTCTAGATTTCTGTTGAGCAGATTGAAAAGCAGCTTGCTGTATATGCTATTGGATAAAAGCTTATACAGAGACTTTTCAAAAGAGTTCGTAGACTCCTGACGTTTCTGGATATTTTTCATGATGAACGATTGGAATATCTGTTCCTGCTTGATACAAACAATACGGTGAACCTTGATGACTTCCAATCCTTGCCTGAGGAGTACTTGAAGAAGTTCCAGGGCCACAAGGTAGTCGGTTTGGGGTAGATGGCTAGCAATTTGCTTACGATATGCTCGTTTTCGGTTTTTGAGATGTTCCGAACTAGCCAAGAGATTTTTTGTGAAATGCGAAACATCGTCCAAGGTAACCTCTTTGTGATGTAGCAGGAGTGGCAGCTCGTCTGTTTTTCGTGCAACTTCATCGCTGACTTGGGAATCGATACAGACAATGTACGTATACTCGCTAGAACTGTCTGTGTTTACCATGTCGGATGCTTGAATGTCTTCGGCTGTGAGCTCGAGGATTTCGCCAATGATGAGGGGTTCGCTCAAGCACCCACCATAAAGGTTGTTAAAGTACCATGTTGCTGCTGAAGACACGGGTAATGTAGGTTTAGAACTTTCGTCAACGTCACGAATCCGCCTCGTTGTTTTTGACAATCAAGTTCAGGGGATCGATATCTTTAAATAAGTTAATTTTCGATTAATAAATACCCATTGAAATAACAGCGGTGCCTGCGATACTAAAATAATACGATATATTAATAATTTTAGACATTTACTATTAAAAAATCATTAAATCCTACACATACAGTCAACCACTACAGACCTTAGTATTATCTAATCATTTGCTTATTTCCGCATTTCCCCCCCCCCCATTACAGACCTTAGTATTATCTAATCATTAGCTTGTTCCCGTATTCCCCCCCAACTACAGACCTTAGTATTATCTAATCATTAGCTTGTTCCCGTAATCCCCCTCCCACTACAGACCTTAGTATTATCTAATCATTAGCTTGTTCCCATATTCCCCCCCACTACAGACCTTAGTATTACCTAATCATTAGCTTGTTCCTGTACTCCCCCTAACCCCCACTACTGACCTTAGTATTATTTAATCATTAGCTTGCTCCCGTATCCCCCCCCACTACAGACCTTAGTATTATGTAATCATTAGCTTGTTCCCGTATTCCCCCCCCCTACTACAGACCTTAGTATTATCTAATCATTAGCTCGTTGCCGTATTCCCCCCCCACTACATACCTTAGTATTATCTAATCATTAGCTTGTTCCCGTATCCCCCCCACTACAGACCTTAGTATTATCTAATCATTAGCTTGTTCCAGTTTCCCACCCCCACTACAGACCATAGTATTATCTAATCATTAGCTTGTTCCCGTATTCCTCCCCCACTACAGACTTTAGTATTATCTAATCATTAGCTTGTTCCCGTATTCCACCCCCCTTCCCACTACAAACCTTAGTATTATCTAATCATTAGCTTGTTCCTGTATTCTCCCCCCACCACTACAGACCTTAGTATTATCTAATCATTAGCTTGTTTCCGTATTCCCCCCACCACTACAGACCTTAGTATTACCTAATCATTAGCTTTTTCCCTTATTCCCCCCAACCCCCACTACAGACCTTAGTATTATTTAATCATTAGCTTGTCCCCGTATTCCCCCTCCACTACAGACCTTAGTATTATCTAATCATAGGCTTGTTCCCGTGTTCCCCCCCTCACTACAGACCTTAGTATTGTCTAATTATTAGCTTGTTCCTGTATTCCCCCCCCCACTTCAGACCTTAGTATTATCTAATCATTAGCTTGTTTCCGTATTCCCCCCCCACACAACAGACCTTAGTATTATCTAATCATTAGCTTGTTCCCGTATTATCCCTCCCACTACAGATCTTAGTATTATCTAATTATTAGCTTGTTCCCGTTTCAACCCCCCCCCCTACAGACCTTAGTATTATCTAATCATTAGCTTTTTCCCGTGTTCCCCCCCCCACTACAGACCTTGGTATTATCTAATCATTAGCTTGTTCCTGTATCCCCCCTCCACTACAGACCTTAGTATTATCTAATCATTAGCTTGTTCCCGTATTCCCCCCCCCACTACAGCCCTTAGTATTATATAATCATTAGCTTATTCCCATATTCCCCCCCCCATTACAGACCTTAGTATTATCTAATCATTAGCTTGTTCCCGTATTCCCCCCCAATGCCGGTGTGTCCGCGGTGCACCAGTTATTTGAGATGGTGCGAGACTCTCCATTCGTACGGGTGGCAGATTCACGTTCAGTGTCGCGTCATTTTTGCTTTATTACGATCATATATGACTCGCAGCAACGTCTGGTCCCGGTTCTGTGACGTCATCTCGAACCCACATATTTTAAGTTCGAGGTGAACCATTTTTCCAGATAGTCTGAGCCCCTACACCACAACGAATAGCTGGAACTCGCTTGTTTCCTAGTTTAATTAATGCCCCACTAGAATCCCAGCAGCAGTTATTCCCTTACGCTTTTCTTACCATCATATATACTACTAAAGACCATGTAACAGCCCCTTCTGAACTTTTGAAGCTAATATCAATTCATTACGTTCTACTGTAGGCTTGACTTACTACGCCGGTCAAAATGCTTAATAATGGCTCTATTGAACGAAGTTCTCGTGTACCCAGAACACACAATTTTATTGTTTCAATATTTAGATTTCAGCAAAAAAATTGTGTATGCATGGTTATGATTTTTTTTAAGTTGCCTGTCATTTTCGATATGCATATCACCGGTATCACTGCTGTGAACAGTTACAAATCTGTTGAAACCGAGTGGTATAGGGCATGTTTCCATCCGACTCGGAGCGCCCCATGTTGACGGACTTCTCAGTACCTTCCAATTTAACAAGCCGACGCTGATCTATTGCTCAGTGGAGCTCTTTATACCGCACTGTGTCTTCAACGCAGCACTGTTTGGAGTCGCATTGAACACGGAAAATATTCACGGTTAGGATTTCTGTATACAAACCTAAGTTGTTTTTTGTTGCCTATGTAAATGCATACAAATATTATTTTTTTTTCATTACTAAGTTGTTCTAAAAGAAGTGTCACCAAATCGCAAGCCCCTACACCAAAATTACACACATTAACTCACTAGTCCCAATACTTCTATCACAATCTCGTCAAATAATTCTTTAGACCCCGAAACATCTATTTAAAAATTGCAAACGTGTCTGCATCCCGTACATCTCTCCGCTCGGTGAATGAGTCTCTTGGGATGTGGCTCTCACACAGTTATGACCATCAGCGTCTACTCATCTCTCTGACCCTTGCAATTCTCATTAATTAGCTCATAATCCCAACCCGTATATGTATCTTTTTCGCGGTTGAGTAGTTAGAGAACCCCAGCATTTGTCTGCACACTCGTAAAATGAGTCAATGCCAAATGCAGGCATCTCCAAACTGTGCTCTGCACGTAGCTTATCCGGCCTACATGTGAGGAACCCCTGTCATTATAGTCAGAATCTTGTGTGTGTGGAAATAACTCAATTTGTCACGTACTCTATTCATGTTCACCAATTTCTATACCTTTCGATATTCGTCCAACCCTTCGTTTGTGTTAAATATATAACGAATCATGTTGGATCAATTTGTATTTTGATGGGTCAATTAGGATTGATATAAAAGGCATTAATGGTTGGGAAACATATCAAGAATTGACAAAGTTCCGCTTGTTCCGTAATTTGATATGTTCAGGGGACGCCTCTTTTCTCATCCTCCAAATCAAATTAAATAAGAATAATAAAGAATATTGTGGGAAATTTAATTGTCCAATTTTAATTATTTATATTTAATTGAAACTGTCAACAAAATTTCAAACCTTCGTACCTACACAAATTTCTTAAGCCCCTACTTCAATGACGATCCCGTCAAATAATTCCACGAGCCCCTCATGCATCATTCCTATGTGCTTAGAGGTATACACAGAGGTTATTCGAACTTCAAAGAAATGTGTATTGTGAATTTCGTATAAATTGGTCAAACATTTAAATGAAATATAATCTGGGTGATTACATCATAGGTTTCAATGTCACGTATGCTAGGCAAAATGAAATGTTTTTCTAACCTTTCTTCTGTCATCTAACAAGCTAGTGGATGACATGCATCAACAGAATATCCAAAAAGAACAGGTCAAATACAATTAAGTATTAGAACTCCGTCTGAATGCGATGTCGACGTAACACAATTGGAACATATCGATTTAAGTTGGTCAAAAACATGACACTTGTTACGAGGGAGAACTTTTCCGACATTCTAAACTGAAAGTCTTGATCTTGTGACACAGGTCGAAATCAATCAGAATCATACTCAACGTCAAAGTAACTACAAACGGACACCAATTTGCATATTGAAATGCAGCAAGCCTTCCTAAAAGGATATGTTTTTCGGGCAGCTATCACTTCCACTAATAATCCTGTTAGTTTTGACCGAAAAATCAGCCAGGGTGTTGTAATTCCAGCATCGAATTGCTGCTTCAATCCACGGCATACCAACACTATAGTTCATGTGGAGCTCTCGATCCATTCCAACTGAAATCGAGAAACCTTACTACATCAGACGACCTTGTATGTAGTTGACCACGACAGGCACGGGGATAGTCAAGGAAAAGGTAGCCTCAGTGGGAGAACTAAACCCCACGTGCTTCTGTCGTCGATGAAAAAGGAAGCAGCAGATATAGGCGCTAGCACTCTTTTGCTGACGTCTTAGGCGTAGCAGGGACGCTGAGACCCACCTACTTCGGCATCAATTTTCACAGTCAGCACAAGCCGGCTCCCTTCCCTGAATCCCCATCTTGATTTGCTTTCAGGTACCAAATCTCCTCTTTGATAGCCTTGCATGTTCCAGATATCTTTTGCGGTTGCCTTTCGATTCCCAAATCCTACGACAGTGTGAGTAGCTGTGAAGCCAGGGCTCCCTCCCTCGATACCGTTCAGGACTACGTTCAGCTGTCCTCCAGTAGAGGTGACACTGCCGGGCATGTTTCTGCCAGAGAACTGCCACGAGGCAGCCTCATAGCGCTTGTCACCGCTGGTGTCGATGGCCAGGTAGTCAGTGGAGCATTCGCACTGCCCGACGTGGAAGGCAGTGAAGTCCAGCTTGATTTGTTTTCCAGCAGGAGCCTTATGGATAGAATGAAGGGTAAATGATTAATGAATCATCAACCGGAACCTGTCAAGAGCACAGAGATGACAAAGCAAGAGATCGACCGGAACCTGTCAAGAGCACAGAGATGACAAAGCAAGAGATCGACCGGAACCTGTCAAGAGCACAGAGATGACAAAGCAAGTTTAACCCTTTGTTGTGTCTGTCCGCCCCACCAGCGAGTATTTGGTAAGCAACGTTCTGCAAAACCATGTTATTGAAAAAGGTTTTCGAATATTTAGTTTTTTTCATACCGACTTCAAGGTTGGGTTGATGGTTTATTTCAAGCTTTTCCTCTTCGCCACTTGGGCCACTTTCGTTAGTTCATTTCCACGAAAAAAATATACAAAAAGTCATACTATAATAAAATAAACATTTTATTTTCAGTATGGAATGGAAGTAATTTCTCTTAAACCAGTTTCACTATATACTTTCGTTATATATTATAGACAACAATTTTGAGAATATGGATATTTTTGTTCTCAAATTTACAGTTGATTTGACACTGTGCACATTTGTTGCGTTTGTCAGTTTTTTGTACAGTCAATATGTGACTTAAACAATGGTCACCAAACTTAAATTTAGTTTAAAAATTCGGGTTTACTAATTACAACACCCTGGCTGCTTTTTCGGTCAAAACTGACAGGATTATTAGTGGAAGTAAAAGCTGCCCGAAAAAACATATCCTTTTAGGAAGGCTTGCTGCATTTCAATATGCAAATTGGTGTCCGTTTGTAGTTACTTCGACATTGAGTATGATTCTGATTGATTTCGACCTGTGTCACAAGATCAAGACTTTCAGTTCAGAATGTCGGAAAAGTTCTCCCTCGTAACAAGTGTCATGTTTTTGACCAACTTAAATCGATATGTTCCAATTGTGTTACGTCGACATCACATTCAGACGGAGTTCTAATACTTAATTGTATTTGACCTGTTCTTTTTGGATATTCTGGTGATGCATGTCATCCACTAGCCTGTTAGATGACAGAAGAAAGGTTAGAAAAACATTTCATTTTGCCTAGCATACGTGACATTGAAACCGGATTATATGTCCTTTAAATGTTTGACCAATTGATACGAAATTTAAAATACACATTTCTTTGAAGTTTGAATAACCTCTGTGTTTACCTCTAAGCTATTTACTTACCGCTATTGAATCAAATAAATCATTATAGTAACTTCAAGAGAAGAGCAGTCAGAGTCGAGTCTACTGCCGGTGAAACAACTTCGCCCCGCGACTTGCAAGCGTGGCTTTACGAACAAAACAACAGGTTTCGAGACAGCGGACTGCTCGCCGTAAATATAATAGTTCATTGAATAAGGTTCACTCAATCCAAACTGACTGCTAAGCGTATTCCATTTTGCGTGTAAGATAGTATGGAACTTGAAGATTAGAAACAATCGGATCTGAAATAATGTTCTGGATTTGTCTCCGGGGTTATCAGATCACTTGCATCATTCTACTTGCGTATCGGATATGATGGTATATTTTCTAAAAATATGGATTCGTATAAGCGCGTAGTAATCATTCTATCTATAAATCAGGTAACAGATATTAATTGAGTGTAAAACATCGTAACATTTCAACCCAAGGCATGTAAATA
>SDVV010026338.1:0-12275 GCA_016164225.1 Gammarus roeselii | reverse complement strand
TATATATCCAATCTCCGTTCTATAATGTAGTGGACTTAATTACCAGGACCCATTGGCTCGTATCTATTCATTTTGATCTGTTAAAGATCAGCTCTTGAGCACAAAAACTACAGTTTGCCGGAATAAGAATATATATTTTCGACCCTGTCTCTTTGGCATGTAACATACACATCTCCAGGTCGTAAGGAAACGTTATGATTGAAAGCCGCGTCAGCATGGAGTGTACTTAAGTTAGTGATCCACGGGATATAAGGATTTCATACTGTCAAGCTTCGCTTCCAAATTGTTCAGCAATTTGAAGAGGCGATAACATTCTTTTGTGACTTCATTAAGGACCTTGTCTTTGTAAGGGATTATATGTTCCCCCAAATTGTGTACGGTTGTTCTCAACAGTTTCCCTTGATCCTTGCCTCCACAGTTTTCCAAGATACTTTTTCTCAACAGGTCACTTAAACTTGTTACCCTTTTCTTGTTATCTCGCAAAGCAGGCAAGCTGAATATAAAGGGATTGTGCTCCTCGACCATCGGTTGTTCTGTTGCCAGGGTTACAGTTTTATCCTGGGAGGGCTTTATGCTGCCCTTGACTCTTTCAATTGCTCTCATCAACGCACTCAGCGGGTCGCAGTACAGAAGACACTCGCCGTCCTCGGAGGAGCTGGAGGAAGATGAGGTGGAGAATGATGAATCGTCCGCTGACCTTGGGGTTGAGTGACTCGACTTTACGAGGTCCTCCTTCAGCAAGGAAAGAGCGATCTTGTAACTTTTGATGCTGTAGGATATGTTCCGCCTCTTCACTTGTAACCTTTTCAACCGATCTCTGAGCACTTCGATTTCGTCCTCCATCTCCTTGACCTCGTCTTCATGGGAGTGTTTACTTGTTTGTTCGTTCCACCACTCGATGCTCATTGAGAAACTGAAATTAAAAAAAATTATAAAGGAATTCATAGTTATTGTGATAGGTTAAATATCTAACTAAGAACACTTCAACGCCTTTCTTGTCACGTGTTCTTACCGCAAGATGGCAACACCGCAGTCAAATAAAGTGTTCGAAGCGAATAGCTTACAGCCAGCAACAAGACTGTTAGTCATTCGTGAACATGAGCATAGTCCCGTTCAAGTCATCATTTAACTGTTCGATATGGCAATACTGGTGCGAGTTCGTAACATCTGTTTAGAAGCCCCTCCACTCCTGCTGCAGAGGATGCAGGTACCACCCACGGGGTAATTTCGTCCCCTCTTAGCGGACTGTCTTCATGTAAAAAAAAAATCCTACACCATTGCTGCCTGGCCTCGACATGGACATGCATGTACTTGCCAGTCATTGATGTCTGACCTCAACACCGTTTAACTGATAGCCGGTAATTGATGCCTTGCCTCTGCATGAACTGGCCTATGTTTGTCTTTCATTGCTGCCTTGCCTCGACATGGACATGCCTGTACTTGCCTGTCATTGATGTCTGACCTCAACACCGTTTAACTGATAGCCGGTAATTGATGCCTTGCCTCTGCATGAACTGGCCTATGTTTGACTGCCATTGCTGGCTGTCTAATTCGACAGCTTTGAAAGCCATTAACACTTGTGTCTTTGTCGCTGGGTCTAAGATGGTCAGAGGCTGAGTAGTGCAGGTGCTCGACCCTTTGCTTCTGGGAAGGTGAACACACTCTTGTCGGCTCCTGCCTTGCCTCTCATCTCCCGCCAGTAATCCAAGAACCAATGTTCTTCCAGGGAATTATGAACCACCTATAATACTTATTGCACGTGTGAAGAGGGCGCTTCACTTCGGCTCTTTGCAGCATTCGCGATACGTAGTAGTCACTTCCATGTTCCACCGGATTTGATTTGATTTGAGCCTCATTTCCACCAGAGCCTCAACGTGAGTCATAATAGGCTCCCACGTAGGGCTCGATGATCATTGATTCCAGTAGGCTCGCACGCCTAAGTGTGCAAGGAAAAAACTAAACAACGCTTTTAACGTTAGAAAAAACCGTGAAAATTTTAGCAATGACAGACGCACGCTAGTGCGCAAGAGAAAAAACGCGTACTCGAAACGTATCTCCGCTTCCAATCCTTTGGAACATAAAGAGTGATATGTACGCACCCTAGTGCGTACAGGTAGCATCGTCGAGATTAGTAATAAGGTCAGTGGACACGGGCAACATCAGCTCCGACAGCAACGCAACACGATATTTATAGCTACGCGGTTTAGTTGTATAAACACAATTTCTTTATTTAGGTAAGATAAAGACTCAGATGAAACTAAACGAATCCTCGCCTCCAACCCTCCAGAACCTCATGTGTTAGATGTCCATACGCCAGTGCGCTCAGATAGTATCGTCGAAATTGGTACAAGGTTCACGGCTACACGGACAAAGTCAGCTCCGGCAGCAACGCAACACAATGTTTACAGCTTCACGGTCTATTTGATTTTAAGTACAATTTATTTATTCAGGCAAGATAAAGACTCGGACATAACGAATCCCCGCCTCCAACCACTCAGAACTCCAAGATTAACATGCACGCGCGACAGTGCGCACAGACAGCATCGTCGAAATTGCTACAAGGTCTATGGCTTCACGGATTAGATGGACTCCAACCGCAACGCGTCACAAGGTTTTATAGCTGCGCAGTTCAGGTCAACCCCAGAAACTGCATATGGTCCGTGCACGCGCGAGCAAGCACAGACGGAAGAAAAAATACCCATTCACAAAAACGAACTCCTGCACAAATATCCCAGCGTTATAATATTGTGGATCGTGAAAAATAAAGTAAGAGCAGGTTCGTCATGAGCAGAAAAACTGCACTGATTGTTTGTTTAAGGGGGTAGGGCGGGGGAAGATTGGTCCCTTGGGTCGCAAAAGAGCCCGATGAATCCCGGAGGATGACCCATGTCCCCCGGGTCTTCCCGATCTCCTCGAGTCCCCCGAGACCCCTCGCCTCAGCTCATCTCGGTTTGTCTCGAATCATTTCGGCCAGTTTCGGCTTGTTGCGACCAACTCGACTAGCCTCAACATGTTTCGACTGATCTCGACGCACCTCGATCAGCCTCGACGCGACCCTCGCCCTCTGCGCCAGCAATCCACGGACTGTAATGGTTAATTGTTCTACTCATGCATTTCACAAACATTTTTCTGTGTATGGATTTTACAGCGCTGGGAGGGGGAAGCAGAGGTTCCAGGATTCAGAGGGGCTTCTATAGGGTCCCACAGTTTCTCAAAGGGGTCCTAAAGGGTCTCAAGGGTGTCCCAAGGGGCCCCAGAAAGGTCCAAGTGGATCCCCCCAAATCCACCTGGTCTCCCAAGTCCCCCGGGCTTCCCGAAACCCCGGGTCTCCGAGTCCCGCAGGTCCCACGAAAACCTCCCCTCACTGGGTCACCCTGTCTCAACCAACCTCGATACATATAATAATAATAACAAATTCAAAATTTATCACCATGAAAAAAGGGCAGAGAAAAATAATAGAGCCTAAGCAAGAAGAAATAATAAAATACTATAATAAAGTATTAATGGTCTATGAAATGAATAATCATCTATCCACCCCAATGTTCCACCGGAGTATCAACGCGAAGTTAATGCAGACTCCCCCGTACGGCGGTGATAAGTCTCGTAGTTGGCGTCATGAAGAAGTGTTTTCGAAATCTCTGTAAAGCCCCCGCTTCCTATTGCTCCATACTGGTGCTACAACAAATAACATCGAGGGAATCGACTTGTCCTTAATTCAGGATCCGTACTCCTTCTTTCTACCTATTCAATTGAAAGACAATACGCTGGACCAAGGTGCGTAGGCAGGGGGTTTCGATTCGTCCGGTCAAACCGCCCTCTGGAAGAGGGATCTGTAGCTGTTCACCAATTGATTAATCACTGGTTGAATTTATGTTCCCATGCTGTCACAAAATAGCTGTCAAGGGATCAGCAAGATTGCGCATAGTTTAAATAGACAGTAATTGCTGCCATCAGTTTCCCACAATCGATGCTATAAAACTCCATAGCAAAGTCTATAGCTGTCACAACAAGCTCCCTCGTCTCCATACTGCTGCTTGTCAGACAGTAAGTTCGTGTTTGTCAAGGACGGTGGTGGTGGGTGATGCAAGATTTAGAGCCATGAAGGTTGTCCAGCTACTTTTTAGCTCATCACGGTGAACTACGTTAGTTAAGTACGGTAAATAGCAATTTCCAATAATCATTATAGTTTGACATCTCAAAATTAGGATTTTTTGACGCCTAATTTCATTTATTAGAATTATATATTTCCTACTTATTTTTCTTCAGAAACGGCTCAAAAAGCTAAATAATGCGATATCTAGCACCCGGTTAGAGTAACAAGTTACATTAGATATTCCTCGAAAATGAATTTCTCTAAAATAACACTTCCATAAGTTTTTTGACGGTTACGTGTCTATACCGTTTTTGGATTCATTATTCTATAAGCTTTAACGCAATGCAACTTATTCCAAAAACCATTACTATCCGACACCTTGAAATCACATTTAATCAAGTTTATTTCTATTAAATTATTATTCTCTTCTACCTACAGTGTTCAGGAACAACTCAAAACTAAAAATCATGGTTAAAGTTTTGACGGGTACTGGCTTACATAGGCAATCCCTAGTTTTAATTCCATTATAATTTCAATTGCTTGTAATAAAACGATGAACCTTACTGTAAGAAGAAAATAGTAAGGTATCGGTTCACGTGCTTCTGAAAATTATATGTGTAATGAATAATAATAATATCATTATTATACAGCTATCCTTAGGTTCAGTTAATCGAATCGTAAACATATATTATTTATTATAGGTCCAGAAAGGCAAGTCCTAGGATTATTAGTCTTTGAAAATTACTTTGAATTTGCGAATGAATTACTTTTTCAATTCTAATTTTTCGATATGACTAGCGTCTTCTTGATATTTTTTGATTTAATGCAAAGCGGATTGCAAATAAATTGTAAGTCGAGCAATAAATTATAAAAGTAATAAATTCATTTCTATATCAATTAAAAAATCGTTAAACATTACATTATCTTCAAGATATTAAATTTAATACAAACAAGCATGACATCTTCATTGATGAATCAACCTATTACCCTAAGCGCCGGTGACGGCGAAGTTTGATAGACTACCAGTCTATAAATCTTGGTACCGCCAGGTCTCAACTGACGTCACAACCAGCGGGAGGAGAGTAGGGATGCAACGGGGAGATACGCAGAATGGCGGGTGAGGCTACCTGTCTGGTCTGTAAATCTTGCGTGATGCGACACTTGACTAGTCTGTATACCGAATGTAAGTAACCAACGCTTCGCTGGCGGTTGAATTAGGGATTCCCTTGACAACATAAATGTGCACTTCAGATCAAAACTTTACTTGTATTATTCTGTTCAGTAAGTGTTCATGTTTCAAAGCCTAATTTCTTAGTAAAGTACAATCGATTACAAAGATAGAGTCCTTACTTTTACTTTTCGCGTTTTATTTAAACTCAATTCAAATCAAATTCTATGTAGTTAGGTGAGTTTTTATGGTTGTATGTTGACAGCCAAACGTCTGGAGGAAATGCAAATGTGTAAATACATACTATAAAACATACAATCTTGGTGCAAGGATGGCTTAAACAAAACGCGATATTAAAAAATAAGGTGCATCTCTCTAACCGATACTACATTTTATGGTTTATAGTAAAACTTCAAATTTATTTCATATTGTGATCTATGTACAAACCGGAGCGCAAAAAATGACATGTTGGCAACGCACGACAGATCCACTCACATTCATTCGATACTCATTATACACAATTACCAGCTATTTACTCAAAAAAGCTGGCTCATCGTCGACCATTGACAGCCCTTCTTTTTGAGCAACAGTTCCTTCGCACGATCTCTTTCAGACGGTTATTGCTATTTGGTCTTCCACTAAAACATTGGTTCATTTACCGGTTTAAATCACAGCCACAATATTAAGTGGGCCCAATTCAACAAATATAAATTGGAAACAGAATTCGATGGTACGAAATGTAGTGTTCCTTTAAATACTTCGTAGACAATTCTATCATTCCATTCCATCTTCCAGCCTTGACTCTCATTAGCTCCTGTCCTTGCCTCAATTTCCTCGTCGACGTGCCTATTTTCCCACAATATAGTGAATAATGTTTAAACTATCCCATAGCAATAAATATTTCAGAGAAACTGCCCTACTATGGCCTTTTGCGTATCCATGATTGTTTGAAACTTTTTTTTTAATCTGATGAGATCGCAGTTTGTTCATTTCTCTGTTTCCGTAATGCAGCAAATAATTTAGTGGGACTCCACTATTTATTGGAAGTAGGAGTGACCCTCCTAAGTTTGGCACACCTAAGAGTAAAGAGCCCAACAGACGGCAGACTGACCAACACGCACACGCGCCGTCTTCAATAAAATAAGATGTGCATGTACTCGCGTACGCATATCTACTTGAACACAGCATGGGGCCCCGGGCAGTATCTACAGTAGATACAGCTTCAGACAGCTTTGTCCGTTACTTCCTTAAAATAAACGGATTTATTCAGATAGCTTTGTCCGAGAGAGTGGACTAAGTGCGATGCATATGTAACTGAATACACCGCCTTTTCCTCAAATACTACTGCCTGATAGACAAAGGGTTCTTTGCTGATAAGACATCTTCGCACAAACAGTGCGAAGATGCATGTAACTGTGTCAATATTCACCAAGGAATACACTGCTAGCAGTTGTAATGAAAGATGCACGCAGTATGCGGATTTCGCTGGTGATTCCGGAAATTATACACACTTCTTGCATAAATAAATAATAAAATAGAACCATGGATTGGAAGAATTGAATTTTGTTAGGGTACTTGAAACCTTTCTCGGAGACTATATTGTTGAGGGCTTCGCGAGTGGGCACCAGTTACTGATGCGCCTTTTTCAAGTTAGCGTACAATTAGCTTATGCAAAACTCAAACTTCCATGCATGTGACTCTGTTATTGCTTAATTACACAAGAAAATGTATGCTACCCGAACCAGCAACGACTCCCTCACAGCGTGTGTGTCTCATGAATTCAGTTTTCAAGCAGTTATCATTTTAAATATGTATGCCATTGAAATTGAGTGAATTGGAGGCAAGCAGAGCTGAGGAGATCCAGCAGGCGCTGAACTAGAAGTACCACACTGTGAGAGGACAAGGCCTGATGATGCTGTGTGCAGAGCAGGGCCTGAGGATGCTTTGTGCAGGGAAAAGCCTGAGGAACGCTGTGTGCAGGGCAAGGCCTGAAGATAATGTGTGCAGGGCAAAGCCTGAGGAACGTTGTGTGCAGGGCAAGGCATGGGGAGGCTGTTTGAAAACTAAGTTTGATGTATTATACCTAAGTATTGAAAACCCATAGCTAGACGATGGAAATAATGATTTAATAATAAAAAGTGTGCAGGGAAAGGCCTGAGGATGCTGTGTGCAGGGTAGGGTCTGAGGAACGCTGTGTGTAGAGCAAGGCCTAAGGATGCTGTGTGCAGGGCAAGGCTTGAGGAACGCTGTGTGCAGGGCACGGCCTGAGGATGCTATGTGCAGGGCACGGCCTGAGGATGCTATGTGCAGGGCAAGGCCCGAGTATGCTGTGTGCAGAGCAAGACCTGAGGATGCTGTGTGCAGGGCAATGTCTGAGGATGCTGTGTGCTGGGCAAAACCTGAGTATGCTGTGTGCTAGGCAAAGCCTGAGTATGCTGTGTGCAGGGCGAGACCTGAGAATGCTATGTGCAGGGCAAGGCCCGAGTATGCTGTGTGCAGAGCAAGACCTGAGGATGCTGTGTGCAGGGCAATGTCTGAGGATGCTGTTTGCTAGGCAAAGCATGAGTATGCTGTGTGCAGGGCGAGACCTGAGGATGCTGTGTGACCTGAGGATGGTGTAAGAGGAAGAATGGGAAACTTTCAGAGATGCGGTGTTAAAATAATCAAGAAATGTGTATGGTGTGCGCTGAGTGGACGAGTGTATAGGGAAGAGCTGCAAGTGGTGGAACGATGAGGTCAAATGACGGTGGCGCACATGAGGAGAGCTTTTCAGGAGAGGATGCAGAGGAGATCGGTGGCGGTCAATGACAATTATAGAGGGAGAGAAAAGAGGTGAAGAGGGAAAGAAAAGAGGTGAAGAGGGAAAGTAAAGAGGTGAAGAGGGAAAGAAAAGAGGCGAAGAGAGAGAGAAATGAGGTAATGAGAGGGAGAAAAGAGGTGAAGTGTGTGAGGAGGTGAGCAAAGAGGGATGCTGATACTAGGTGGGGTAGGCAACAGTGCGACAATTTTTAGGAGAACAAGAAGATCTGGAAAGAGATAAAGAGGATGAGGAGGAGAGCGGGATGGTGGATTTAGTGAATGATGTAAACAGCCGGTTGTTGTTGAACAGTACTGATATTAGGGAGGGGTTAGCTGAGAATTTCGAGGAGGTGTCGAATGTTAAGGGTATCATAGAGGCTGACATTGTTGCTGTTGGTGGTGATGGTGGTGCACGGAGGCCGGTTTTGGGAGCAGGATCTGTTACGGGCATTACTTAGGAAGAGGGCAAGAAGGTAGTAAAGACGATGAAAGAAAAGAAAGCACCGGGTTTGGACGAGGTTGAGACTGAGTGGTTAGAGAAAGGTGAAGTAATGGTAATCGAATAACTAAGGAGGCTATTAAATCGTATTTTGTATCGGCTGTAATGCCGGTTGAGTGGCGCAGTGCTCGCATTGTGACGCTCTATAAGCACAAAAAAGATAAAAATTAATGTGGCAATTTAAAAGCTATTAATTTGATGTTTTTGGTGGATCAATTGTTCGGGAGAATTCAAATCAAGAGGATTAAATACAGTGCGGAGGGTGTGAGTTGCGAGGAGCTGCGAAGGGTGTGAGTTGCGAGAAGCAGTGTGTCATTGCGAGTGTAGAGAGTGTAAATCAAATTTGTGCAGTAAGACAAGTTTTTGAGAAGTACCTTGTGGAAGAAAAAGATGTGTGCTGGCCCTTTATGGATCTGGAAAAGGACTACGATAGGGTTGACTGAGTGTCGTTGTGAATGTACGGATACAGACACCAGGCCGTATCCCCCAACTAGAAGGATGCCGACGGCAAAGCGCCTCTAACACTCCTCCCACACACTGACTCGCAAACAAACTTGTTCTTTTGCGGCTAAAGAGTCCTGCCGGGAGGCCCGAAACTCACTTCGGGTCAGGAGTGGGGTACGAGATCAGTGTCAGCAGTAGCGCTCGACAGCTGTAACTGGTGTAACTCTACTGAGTCATAGTAACCGTAACCTCCCCCACCCACGACCTTCCCGTTTCTCAATGAGACGCCTATGGCGAGTAAGCACATGAAGTCGGCGTCCGAACTTATCCTTCCACTCACGCTTACCCATTGGAATATCATAAACAAAGACTAGAAGCAAGAGAGGCCTTCAAATTAAACCTTGAGAGCGACACTTTAAGTAATACTGAAACATTTGATTTACAGTTAATAATTATATCCTATTGTTGTCGATTGAAAAGGTACGATCAAAACCAATCCAACGCCAGTCCGTCCACTACGTAGAAGCGCAACTTGGATAGTAAAATTTTGTGAACAACGCTATCAAAATGCCTTTCGATAGTCTAAAAAATATGATAGTTCAATTTAGTCTGAATCTAAATTTTGGTATACAATAATGAATTTGGTGTACTATTGCTTGCACATTCAATTTTTTACTCCGAAATCAATATTGACCACGATAAAGAATGTCACGTTGCTCCAAATAATTGTAGAGTTGTCTATATGCTAATTTAACGAATATTTTACTAAACCTTGGTCATTTTTCCCCTCATGTGGAGAAAACTGGACTAGGAGAAACTGAGTCGATGTCTAGCGTGAAGGAAGGATGTTAAGTGTTGGGTGCACTGAAGAATGTAATGAGGTGTAGAACATTAGGCTTGGAAGCAAAGAGAAGTTTGTATGACGAGCTAGATAGTCCCAACTGTGCTATGAGGAGCTGAGTTGTGGGGCCTAGAGCGAAGAAAAAAATATGACTGAAAGTTTCCGATATGAAATGTTTGAGAAGTATTATTGGAGTGGCATCGTGGGATGGAAGGAAGTTGGTGAGTGAGTAAATTCACGCGTTCTGAGGTGATGACCAAGTAGATTCACGTGTTCTGAGGTGATGACCAAGTAGATTCACGTGTTCTGAGGTGATGACCGAGTAGATTCACGTGTTCTGAGGTCGTTCGTACAGATTGTTAGAAGGGATGATGCGAGGTTGGTGAGACGGGTGATGAACGCAGAGGTTAGTGGGAGTAGCCCAGAGGTATAATAAAGTTTGAGTGAGTGGATGGATGGCGTGAAGCAGGCTTCAGGTAGGAGGGACATCAGGGTGGAGGTAGCAAGAGAGCGTGCGATAAACAAGAGGGAGTGAAGGACGATTGCAATGCGCTTTACCGCGCTTGACGTAGCGTTGAGAACGGGTTGAACATGGGTGGGGAAGGGTCCAGAAACTATGACAATGCAGGGATAAATAAGTGATAGCTGTCGAGCCCTGCTGCTGACACTGATCTCGGACGATACTCACAGCCCGAAGTGTGTATTGCGGGGTCCTGGTTGAACCTTTTAGCGCTAAATGACAAAGTTTTGGATATGTGTTAGAACATTAGAAGAGTTCAAGGAGCGTCTGCCGTTGGCCACCCTTTCTTTGCGTCTGTGTGTTCTGTTCATTTACTAATAATACGATATGAAGATTTTTTTAATTTCATGGCACTGTATCTTTGTAAATAATGATTTTCGCAAACAAATGGCTATGATATCCCTGATCAGCATGAGAAGCCGCACTATACTTATTATCTCGTTCAAATCAGACTCGGCATGTTTTCTAGGAAAGATTCCTGAAGTTCACATGTACAAATTTAATTCAGTTCGAAGTTGAAGCAGAGTTTGATCATTTATAGTGAATCTCAACTCTTCAAGGAATTTTTATTTCGCTACTATACACGATCCTCGACCTCCACTGAAACAACCTCCCAACCACTTACTTTGTAATGGTCACAGCATAAGGAAGTGGAGTGGCAACCCATCCACTTACTTTGTAATGGTCACAGCATAAGGAAGTGGAGTGGCATCCCAACCACTTACTTTGTAATGGTCACAGCATAAGGAAGTGGAGTGGCATCCCAACCACTTACTTTGTAATGGTCACAGCATAAGGAAGTGGAGTTGCATCCCAACCACTTACTTTGTAATGGTCACAGCATAAGGAAGAGGAGTGGCATCCCAACCACTTACTTTGTAATAGTCAGCGCACCAGGAGCCGTGGGTCCCAGCACTGCGGCACCATCGAGCTCATCCACGCCTTGCGGCACGCGGTCCGTCCTCCCGCCACAATCGCGGGGCAGGCAACTGGTAGGGAAGAGAAGGCCACTCCTTGTTGCACTGCTTGGGATATCACCTGTTGAGCTCGACCTGGAGGGGCTGGGGGATGCAAGACTTACGTAAAATACTAATGGAATTGAATGTATACCCATTATAATACAGTTGGAGTACACCGATGGCTGATATAACTGCATTCAATATTTTGTTCGCCAAGTCCTGCAGCATTGAGGATTTTTTTTCGCTTATCGCACATTGCCCTATAAATATAATTAGGAACTTAGTAGAGCTGATGGGACTATTTACCTCTACTATCGTACAGACTTTATCTGTAACGATTAACAGTTGCTACAACAAATTTTCTGCAATCTTGCAGACTTTATCTGCAGCGATTAACAGTTGATGCAACAAATGCTCTGCTATCTTACTGACTTCATCTGTACGATTAACAGTTGATGCAACAAATACTCCGCAATCTTACAGACTTTATCTGTAGCAATTAACAGTTGACACAACAAATACTCTGCAATCTCACAGAGTTTATCTGCAGCGATTAACAGTTACCACAACAAAGGCTCACCAGCACGCAAGTGCATCAAAATTATTCGTGTTTAGTTCAATCATCGCTGCACAGACAACCTTCATGCCAGCCTTCGGTGGCCAGGAGTGTTTTATTGGCTTACCCCGCAG
Source organism: Gammarus roeselii (assembly GCA_016164225.1). Lineage (NCBI taxonomy): Eukaryota > Metazoa > Arthropoda > Malacostraca > Amphipoda > Gammaridae > Gammarus > Gammarus roeselii. Next base: position 262 of record SDVV010026338.1, on the reverse strand, counting down.
CAGGCAGATTACGTGGACTCGCTCCAGTCATTGTGGGGCAGCGAGGGGGACTGCCGTAAAGGTGAACGTAGCAGCACAATTCTGCTATTGCTGAGTGCCCTTATCACAGTCCGTAGTGGTCGGTCTAGTCCGCCGGTATCAGTACTGTGATGGGGAAGTATAAAGAAAAACAGTGTTAAAATGAGCACGTGATAAAACTTAGTTACCTAAATTTTGAAAGAAAATGAGCTGTGTATACAAATAGTATACAGATCCAGGTAAT
>SDVV010026337.1:0-12275 GCA_016164225.1 Gammarus roeselii | reverse complement strand
CTGTAGGTTAGGTCTTTCTGAATGTAAAGACTCCTAAAACCATTCAAGCTTTTAAGCCTAGGGGCCTGTGAGAGCAGGTTGTGCCTGGAATCATCATCAGTCACCTTTGCTCTGAACAGACCAGTAGTACCGATCTTGACCAAGTCAGTCAGAACAACATTGACACCCAAGACATGGCACACATCATGGAACTTTGCTTCAGCCAGCTCAATGGTCTCGCACCCAAAACCTCTCAGCATAACTGAGCACTTCCTTTTCTCCCTCTCATTCAGCTCCCTCACTTCCTCAAGGACATCTGCCCTAAACAGCCCAACTCCAGGGGAACCATCAGTGGCACGGCTTCCAAGACGACCAGTCTGTTTACTTTCCTGAGCCGACTCACAACTGCCACCACTCCTCACACCCGCCATCACACCTCTAACCTGCCACACCACTGCTCCGACCGCCACCAGCAGTTGAGAAAATGACTCCCGAAGATGGTTGACAGTCACCGAATCATCTCCACAGCCTCGACAGTGACAACAAATGTACCTTACAGCACCTGACGAATCTGATAGAACAGCATCAATTAATCTCCCCTCAATACCCAAACACATGGTCTCCAAGTGGAAACCCCTCCGACAAGCACCACAAAAAACAGGCTGACCACTCAGCCTGGTATGGCAAAAGCCACACGCCAAACCAGGGCCCGCTACAGCAGCCCAGCTGCCCACATGACCACCAGCACGCCCAGCACTCCGCCCCCCACAACTCTGCACACTCACGTCAGAAGAGCCACCAGGCACCGCAGCTTACCGCAAAGGTGAGGACCGCAGATCCACATCAGGCGCAGGAGAGGACGACGGCAAGCAGCGCCGTTCCGGAGCACCAGCGTCCACAGGGGTAGACCGCAGCAAGGGAGCCGCGTCACATCGAGGAGTGGCCCCCCCCAGACTTGCCCTCCTCTGCACCTCCAAGGCCGAAATCTCTCCCCTGCTGAACTCCTCCAGTGCCTGAATCACTGACTCCACCGAGCTAGTGCTGGAAGCATCACTACGCCCACACGGCTCCGCCACCACCAAACCGCCACCGGAGCCCACATCATCAACCTGCTCCAATTTGAGACGGCCACTGTAGAAACGCATTAAGACACACTTGTCAATGTTCAACAAGAGATTTCATGACAACGACTCAGACTGCACCAAATTCAGATCCCTCTGCAAGTAAGACGTACCTAGGCAAACTACTTGTACATCGCCGGAGAAACTCAGAAGAAGTTGGAAGTTGTCAGCAAAGGCCTCCCACTCACTAGCCACACCTGCTGCAACAGGATTGACCTATATCAGAAACAAGAATGGATTCAGCACAGAACCCTGGGGCACACCATGTGTCACCTCTCAGAAGTCCCTGACAACTCCCCCTGCAGAAACACAAATTTGCCTTCCTATCAGAAAATTATGAATCAGATCTTACATTCCACCCAAAATACCCACACATCCCAGTTTGTCCAACAAAACTGAGTGACTGACAACATCAAATGCTTTAGAGATAACCAGAAAGACCACATCAACAACCATTCCTAAATCTACCCAATCAGCAACCTCACCATAAGTAAGCAAAAGTTGGTCTTCAGTGCTTCTTCCCACCCTGAAACCTAATTGACCCTCAGACCAAATGCCAGAATCTCCCAGAAAAGACACCAACTGGGACACAATAGCCTGCTCCAGCCCCTTACAGCAAACAGAAGTAAGACTCGCAGGTCGGTTATTGAGAGGGTTACTATTCGAACCAAACTTGAATATAGGAACAACACAAGATTCCTTCCAGACCTCCGGTAAAACTCCCAGGCCCAATAATTTTGCAAAAATCATAAACAAAGGCAATGACAGCTGCCAAGAACATGACATCAAAACACCAGGGTGAATGCCATCAGGTCCAGTGGCAGAAGATGAGTCTAAACCACCCAGAACCTGGAAAACTAACAAGTCACACAAATCCCTCTAAATTTCCCAGGAAAAAACTGATGTGGGGAAGGGCCGGCAGGATCAGCATCCACAAAAACAGACAATAATAATGAGTCTACAAACAGCTGACTCATGTCTCTCTGACCAGCAATAACCTCACCAGATGGAAGCTTCAGAGGACCAACAGGACAGCATTTCTTTTTTCCTCTGATATAGGAGTGAAACATCTTGGGAGTAACAGAGAAGTTGTCTGCTAATTTTTGCTCGTACAGACATTGGCTGCAGCGTGAAAAATTTCTGTACTCAAAATTAGGCCCACTAAATGTCTGCAAGGATGCCAACACCTCCCCATGCTGCCTACCAAGCTCCCCCCCTCAAAAGCTTATACTGCACCCAAGCCCTAGATCTACTGGTCATCAGTTTTCTAGGAGGGACCCGCAACCAGGTTGGTCGTGAAACAGTCTCAAGTGGGAACAAACCTGTCCACAAGTGAATGGACAATTGACTGAAACAAACTATGAATAATTCTCCTCCACAGGGCCATACAGAAACCCATAATGCCAGTCAACCCCCTCTAAAACCTCTCTCATGCTCCTGTAATCACCACGAGACCACATTACTGATTTCAAACCAGGATCCTCTTCAACATCATTCATCTGAAAGATATACTCCATCAAGACAGGTACTGAAACAATGCAAACAGGTACTGTCAATTCCAATATCCCATAGACCATAAAACATGACATCATCTTCCCGCTGGCAACAGGAGGTAGCGGCACAAACCCATCAAATTACAGATCAATTTCTTTGACATCCCATGTAGTCAGAATATTTGAGATTAATAAAAGGACAAATAGTGAATTTTCTGAAAAAATGAATTGTTCCACTCCAAGCAACATGGTTTCAGAAGTAAGAGGAGCACGTTGACCCAACTGCTGGAGCACTATGACAAAATAATAAATGCATTGTGTGATGGATCAAATGTGGATGTAATTTATCTTGATTTTGTCAAGGCTTTTGACAGAGTAGATCACAGTATACTGTCATCCAAACTATATATAGCCCCTATCCAGAGGAATGTTTACAAATTGATCAAAATCTTTCAGAAAGGCAGAACTCGAAGTGTGGTAATGAATGGAGAAACCTCTCCACCAGTGGAAGTCCTTAGTGGGGTCCCACAAGGCACTGTGCTTGGACAACTGCTTTTTCTAATATTGGCTAATGATCTGGGTCAAGGCTGTCCACATACATCTGTCTCTAGCTGTGCCGATGATACCAGAGTTCTAGGCATTGTCAATGACTTGAGTGATGTAGAAAAGGTTCAAATTGATCTGAAAGAAATCTTCAAGTGGGCTGGTGAAAACAATATGCAATTTAACAAATTTAAATTTGAATCACTGAGATATGGAAAAATTGCAACCTAAAACCAAAGCATCATATAATTCTAGCAATAACACAGCTATAGAAGAAAAACAAAGCCTGCATGATCTAGGCATACTAATGCAAAACAATGCCTCTTTCCATGAACGAATTGCAAAGGTTGAGGTCAGTGGCAGAAGACTCTGTTCCTGGGCCATGAGAACCTTTCTGGCTGGAGATAATAGGACAATGTTGACTCTTTGGAAACAACTGATCCAACCAGTCATTGACTATTGCTATCTTCTCTGGATCCCACATGAGCAGAAAGATGTGAAAAGACTTGTAACAGTGCAAAGAAGCTTCACCTGCAATACTATGGAGGTAAAGGAAATAGACTATTGTGACAGATTAAACGCCTTAAGGCTATACTCAATCCAAAGACATTTTAAAAGATTAATGGTCATAAACGTTTGGAAAATTCTGGGAAGCTACACTGTCAATGTCAACATAAAAGTTGTAACATAAGTGACCATGAGAAACCAGGCAAAAATTGGCAGAAGGTGTTGCTTCAAAGTGCCAAAAATGATGGGCAACAAAGCAATGCAAATGGTGTCATTCAACAGCTTCATGTGCCGGGCACCTTGGTTATTCAACCGAATGTCATTGGAAATACGCGAGATCAAACAGGTGCCACAACTGTCAGCTATAGCAAACATTTTGAGGTTCAAGAGTCGACTGTACAAATACCTCAGCTGTGTTCCATGCAAATGCCGGTGCTGCAGCACAAGTGGAGAGTGCTCTACCGATGTGGGCTAGGTGGCAGCCATGCTGTGACCTGCTGTGAATAGCAAAGAAACTTCAAGTATCCAAGTAAGTATGTGGCTTGTTGGTAGAACAACCGCCAGATGTAGATTCAAACCTTCTCGTCATCTTGTCTACTCTTTTGGTAAGGGATCCAACAACTGATTGAAAGCGGACACAAGCCCAGTCTCCTCACCATAAACACAAGCAGCTCTTGTACAACCAGAACATCTACACCTGCAACAAAGACACTGCACAGCACCATCAGTATCTTTCAAGAGACAACAGACAACATCCTCATCAACCCCAAGACAAGGCACATCAGCGTGAAATTTTCCACAGCAGACCGAACAAGAAACAAAGCCACCCAACAGTACTGCCTTACAGAAGGAACATTGCACATCCCCGCCAGGCACCCCATAAACCGCTGAGTCATGGGGTGCCTGGCGGGGATGGGCTTTGTTGAGGATGTTGTGCTGCTTGCTTTTTCAAAGGCATTCAATGTGGTTTTGCATGATGTGTTGATTCACTAGCTGAGGGAGGTGGGAGTTGGGCCAGTTTTGCTTTGCTGTATTAGTTTGTTTTTGCTGGTCATTCATTGAGATTTGCTGTTGATGGGTGTTGCAGCAAGTCGAGGGAGGTGGTTAGTGATGTACCTCACAGTTCGATGCTGGGCCCTGTTCTATTTCTGATCTACGATGATAACAAGCTGTTCCTTCAATACAAGAGGGTGAAAGAGTCTGCAGTTGCCAGTGTGTCTTGTCTGCAATTGGATATGGATAGTTAGCGCAGGTGCTTCATCTTGGATCTTGAGGCCGAACTCGGAGAAGTGTGTGGTGTTGAGGTTTGCTTGTGGGTTTGCCAAGTGGACTGATGAGAATCTGCTGGCTCTGTACCATTTGAGTGGGATTCCATTCAAGTTCGTTAAATCGCCCAAGGACCTTGTTGTGGCGGTGGATGTGAAACTGAAATTCCACCATCATGTTGGAGAGGTAGTGGGAAAAGCTTCAGGATTGGCCAAAAACATGCTGAGATCCACTGTTTGCCATAGTCCTCCCTTCATGGTGTCCCTCTTTGTGATGCACATCAGGCCTGTCATGGATTATTGTTTGCCAGTGTGGAATGTAGGTTTTGTTTGTGACTTGAAATTGCTTGAGTCTGTGCAGAAGAAATAGACTAAAAGTGTGGATAGTCCTGCTGAATTGGATTACGTTTCAAGACTGAAGCAACTTTGCTTGTTTACTATAAGAGGAAGGTTTCTCTGGGTGGACCTTATTGAATATTGGTGGATCATCCCTGGGTTGGATGGTGGCGTAACCTTATCTTGTTTGCAAAACTCCTGATGTGAGAACACAATGCTATCCATAGCTATAACCTTTTGATGCCAGCTTGTAATACTGACATCAAAAAAATATTCTTTGGAGCACCATGTGTTTAGTTGTGGAACAGACTTCCAACATATGTGGTGGAGTCAGATTCCCTGACTGCATTCAAGGTGTTGCTGGCAGAGTTCCTGTGGTATGTTCTTATGAGTTTGTTCAAATTATAATTTGTCTTTCACATGTTTATTTTATTGCTTCGGGATCTGCCGGACAGATGCAACATTTCTAAGTGGGTGGCTCATGCAGCTGACCCTCTCCTTTTTTTCCTGCATGTGGGTGGTGGGGTGTTTTTGTGATTTGATGTTATGTTGGCTGTGTGGGTTGTGTTGTGTCTCTGCGCCTCTGTTGTGCTCTGTGCTGTTATTATTTTATTATTCTCATTTGTTTGTTCATATGATAGCCAATTGTGCGCACTTATTACAGTTTCTAGTCATATGTTTGCATAGCAGTTTTCAATAGTAAACTGCTGCGCATAGCTGTGCTGGCCTCTCCCAGCTCAGTTGCTCCTCATTGGTTTGTGGTGCTGCTGGAGGAGGCTGCAAAGGTAAGAGACAATGGTAAAAAACTGTGCTTTGCTTGCCTTCAGAGTGGTGTTGTTGTTGTTGTTGCACTAGTGCCTCCTCTCATTTCTATTCATCTTGCTTCCCTTCTCAGATGATCTGCAGTTTTTGCCTGTTGTATTGGTTTGTTTTATCTGTTGTTTTTTCTTATTTTAATATCCTTTGTGATCTATGTTTTGCCCTATTATGTTATAGTTTGTCATGGAATACACTATCCTGGTTGCTGTTATGGCTTGTGTATTTCTATTGCTTTTCCCCTCGGTTTTTGCTGCCTCTGTGGCTGATGCATGCCTGTACTTGCCTCTACTGCTCTTCGTCTCACTCCCTGCTCCTTAGAGACTGGGACTTGGATTCTTGTTGCACTGCATTGGTCTGCATGACCAGTTGTTCCTGGGCCTGTGGGAGCATGGATGCATGACTGAGCCTTGGGGCTGCTGGCAAGATCTTATTTAGCTGTGATTGAAACATTGGTTTGATCTTGATTTGAGTTAGCAGTTTGGTATAGTGCTCAGTAACCTTTGCTTAGATCTAATTCCAGGAATAAATGTTTTTCACAACAGTTTTGGATGTTGCAATTTGGTTTGTTGTTTGAAGAGACTAGATTTGTTTCCTGTTAGGGTTGGCTTCTGAAGGCAGACCTGATGAAATATTGGAAATTTTTGTAGGGTAAATCTGTGGCTTTGCTGAATATGTTTTCATTAGCTCCAAGTGTTGACACTAGGGGTTATTTGCTGAAGCTGGTGATCCCTCCTCAATCTTCTGGTGCCCACAGTAGGTCCTTATGTGTGATGTTTTTTTCTGGATGGAATGGCTTGCTTGCTGATGTTGTGCAGTTGACAAATATCACTCACACTAAACAAGCTTTTTCTGAGCTGATGTACAATACATTTTTAGATTTAGACTAGGCAGGCCAATTCTAAGTTGTAGGGGGTAATTTATGTGTATATATTTAGTTTTTTTGTCAACAAAATTGCTGCATGATCAGTTGCTTGAAGCACAGTTTTATAGTTTTTTCTGCACCATAATTCTGCTTTGCTTTGCAGTTCTAGAGTGCTGTGGCATTTGTACCTCCTATCCTGCTCTGCACTTTGGCTTTGCTGGGGTGTTTGGCAGTCATGAGACCACCAAGGTTTCAAGACTACGCAAGCCATTTCCAGATTGATAATTTATCATTTAATGTTTTTTTTTATTCTGTTATTGCAGGCTCCAAGATTGGACGAGTTTACTAATCATATTAAGGCTGTCATTCATCGTCTAGGAGGAAGTGTTTTCCCAAAACTGAATTGGACAGCTCCCAAGGTAATTGCTGTGTCATATCTACCAATATTTAATTGCTATTGTGTGAATTCATCAATAATTGTGTGCTGCAGGAAAAATGTAGGTAGCTTGCTCATTGAGGATCAATCATGAAACCTTTTATTGTATCTGTGATGTATGTGAATACTATGAGTCTTCCTAATTTAGATCCTACTATCAATGACTGTTCATTGCTTCCTAGGGCATTTTGTCCATGAACACAACACCTTCATTGTGCAATCTTTATACCTTGTTATGAGCTTTCAATTCAAATTATTTAAAGGTTGCTGTAAACTTTTTTAAATGCTAAGATTCTCCATTCCCTATATTAAACTGCAAAATGAACACATGCATTAAATTGCTGCAAAATCTAAACTCCATCGAAATGGGCATTGAATTTCTTTTTAATTTTTATAATAGCTTGTGAAATACTACTTCAATAACATAAGACTTAACAGTAGAAAAAAAATCAATGCATAGCTACTTTGGCATTTTACAAAGTTGTTGTGGGACAACTACACATAGCTGCTACCTTTCATCTCTGAACTAATAATTTGTTGTCTTGTATGATTTCATAGGAACCAGACCCTACAAACTTAAGTAGCAGTGATTATGCGTGAATAATTTTTTTCATCAACTTGGCAAAATTAATTACTTCTTCAATTTGCTGAAGCTATTAAAATAAGGATTATGCCAACTGAAAAATATAAAATATCCATGATATGTCTCTATGGATTCCAGGTTATTGAATTGTGTTAATATTACATTGTCCATCTATAACTTCTCTAATTGAATAGTTTGTTTATATAACTACTTTATTAAATTTGTTTCAACAATTGTGCACTGTAGGTATTGGACTAGTATCCTCTTTCTCCAAAGCAGCATATTGCCTCTCTAACAGCTACTTAATGTGAAACAAAATGCCATGAATCAATATTTCAATTGTTGTTACTGCAATTCACTGTGCAAAACCTTGTAGCTGATTTTTGTGCTATAAATTTACCTTTGATCATAACAATATATCATTAGAATAATTGCTGGATAATTATGGCTATTATGCTTGTATTGCCCATTTATTCATTATGTTATTAGTGTCCAATAAAATAATTAGGCATTTATTGTAATTTTCAACTGAGATAATTCCATGGTTGGCAACCCGGGGTGATTCTCTACACCCCTCTTTTTGGCACCAAAATGTTGGAAATGTTATTATTTGGTCACGGCGCTGGAAAAGAGCAGTACTTTGTTAGTATCAGCTACTTGTATAAATTTGTCAAGAGTATAGAATTTATGAAAAATTGCCAATGTGAAGGTGTGTTTTTCAGGTCCCTGAAAATTTTGGTTTGGAAAAAACAAAATTCTGCAAACTTTGATGCTGTGGGTAGAGTTTCCGATGGATTGTGGCCAAAGTTGGTAGTGATACTTGGAATATGTTGTAGTTTGTCTCATGCGAAGGATGTTGAAAATGAATATATATTTATGTAAACATATGATCACACTTTTTGTAGCACATGTCGGGTCCATTCTTGATTACTGCTCCTGTGTGTGCAATCTTGATAATGTCCAGGATGTGAAATTGCTCGAGTCTGTTCAGAGGAGGTGGACCAAACAGGTTGCTGGATGGTAGGACGTGGGGTCATCAGCACAAACTCTTGATGCCCCGCTTCTCTGTGGATGTATCAGGGAGGTTCTTTTAATGTTAGATACATTAGGATATGGAATGAGCTGCCTGCTGTTGTTGTCGAGTCTGCAACCATTTCTGCTTTCAAGACAGGGTTGGCTGAGTTTATGGGGAATAGGTTGTTTGAGTGCTAGGGTTTTGCGTTCCCAGTCGTGTTGGCGAGTCTGTGGTGTGACTCGTCCTGTTGTTTGTTTGTGTTCTTTTTATATGTGTGTATGTATTTGCTGTCGGGGTTTTCTGCGGGGTTGTAGTTGTGCTTTGGGTTTTTATGCAAGTGGATTTGGGTTTGTTCTCTAGAAGCCATTGGTGCGCATCCCTTCCAGCATCTTCCTGTTGTTGTTCTGCAAAGTCTTTGTAAGTGCTGGCGCGCATGGCTGTGCTGGCCTCTCCTGGCTCAGTGCACCTGACAACTGGGTATGCCGAGCCCTTGGGGGGGGCTGCAAAGGTAAGAATATTTATGGCTTCTTCATTGGAAAGTACATGACTGTCGTTCTTCACTCATTTAGTGCCATCTGGAAGTAAATGACCTAAAAAAAATAACACCACAGTCAATATCAAAATGCGTAGTTAATTCTACAATGCCCCAAATGTTCATACCACAGTTATCAACTGCCAGAATATACTTTGGAACAGTGACAAGTCTAGGCCTAAGTGATATCTTCTGTTTGACTCTAGGAGCAAGTGTTTTTTTATGTATTCATATTAAGATAACCATACCAAGCATGTCCTGTATTCATGTCAATGTAATTGGTTTGCTTTAGTATTGGAAAAATACCTTGTTTACTTGTTTTATCATATTTTTATTAAGATAGTTTTTCTGTAAGATTTGCTCATTTTCAGATACTTTATTGTAATTATTATTTCAGGATGTGAAGATGTGACCTCCAGTAAAGTTAGTTTGCAATTATTGGAGGAAGAGCATTTGTTACCCATGATGGAAGGAAAAAAATCCTCCCGACTGTCAAGAACAATTGCAGCAATGGACAAACATAATAAATACCTGTTAGGTGTGAAAAAATCTATACTATTTTATTTAAATTAACTGATACAGACTTTTATAGGCATGCTTCTTCTATTGGTACTCTCAAACATCAAATTTGTGTTTCAAGTATTGATACCTGGGAGGTACTGGGAATCACCCTACTTGATGCAGAGAATCACCCCCAAATAAAAGGCATCGCTTGCTTCACAATTTTTCATAGATAACTTTTTTGATTGATAAAACTTTGAAATTTACGGTGCTTCATGTTTATATTAAAACAAGCGCACAATGAACTTCAAAGTTTCTAAGTCAAGTACTTTTTGAGTTATTGCAAAGTACTCAAACAAAATGCGGAGAATCACTCCGGTCGATGCTATGCCCTTTTAATTATATCACTATTATTGCCAAATTCACATGATTATCATAAACTTAATTAGCTATCAATTTTCAGAATGCACCTTGGAACAGTTATACTATGATTATTTATGGTAGCTCTTAATTCTATGATACGAACTAATGAATTCATTTTTGGTTAATATCAGATCATATTACAGCTATTTACTTTTGCTTGATTATTATGCAATCAATTAACAGCATATTTTTTGTGTTCTATTGCTTTCAATTAGAATTTGATGCAATGATGAATATTGGGCAGTAGCTATATGAGCAGATTCTGTGTACACAATTAAGCATCACTTTTTAGACTTGAGCCAATTAGTTTTTGCTGCTACAGTCAGTATTATATAGTAACTTAATTTTCCACCCCTCTCTTTGAAGAAATTTTAAATTCATATAGCTATATTATTGTTTTCAAGTTGAAGGGTTTCTCTTCAATGAAGTATGGTAGGAAATCAAATTGTAAACTGCGGTGTAAACCCTGCTTTATTTTGATACTGCTGGGCTGTGGCTCTGTGACGTTGTGTTATGTGCAGCTGGATATATTTACTAGCTACATTTCGTTGGAGCATATTGTTGGAACCTTCCTACCCAACCTAATCTAATTTAGGAGCATGTATTTCTAACCTGCGAGGCAAAAGAATGTGTTTCTAACCTGTGGGGCAAACAAACGTGTTCTATGGTACGTAGTTGTAACCCACTAGGGAAATGTACATGTTATTAATTATAGGTATATTGACTACCCCACAGTATCCAACTACCCCACCATATCCACCATGGTATCTGAAATAATCTCGTATCTCACAGCTTCAATGTAAAGGCAACTCTAATTGAATAGTTTGTAAAACAGTAAAATATAAACAAGATGCAGGAGAAAATAAAACTTCAGCTATTTATTAAATAGCCTTTATTTGTTCCAGAGCCAATTGAATTCCTGCAACCAACTATAAGATGATCTGGAAAATGCTGTCCACTTAGTGGCAAGGCAAACAATGCCTAAAGTTGCAGGGTTATCAAGAATGGAGATATGGATTGAAAGGTTGATAGGTCAATGGAAGTATTCTATATTCTATTTACAGGAGGCATCAACTAGTGTGAAGTTTGAAGATATTTTTTTATCCTCTAGACCATTCATCCATAACAAGAAGGAAAGAACTATATTGAAAGATGAAGGCTGAGTGAGAAACTATCCAGAATCAACATTGGAAAAGTTGACTGCAATACTGCACTAGAGCAGGTGACAACTTCAACACTTTCCCTGAATCTAATTAGAAGGTGAAGTGTTTAACCATGGTCTGATGACAGCAGTCAATCAGATTCTTAACACTTTCCCTGAAACTAATTAGAATGCAAAGTGTTTAACTATGGTCTGATTACAGCTGCCTATCAGATTTTTGCAAAGCAATTTAATCACCGCATCCCTCAGCTCTCAATGAAAGAAGGCTAATCCAGTAGCTCTCTATTGAGTCAATTGAATGCTACAACCAAGTTAACAGTAATGGTATGGGTATTTGCTTCCTTCTAACTACATGGTGGAAGGTTGTATGAATATATTTGATGATATATTTGGAACTCTTGGAAGCAAATGGGCGGAGTTGGCAGTTGAGCCTGTTGCTATTTGCTGATGATACGGCCCTGGTTGCGGATTCGGAGGAGAAGCTATGTAGGCTAGTGTCTGAGTTTGGTAGAGTGTGTGAGAGGAGGAAGCTTCGAGTGAACGTGGGTAAGAGTAAAGTAATGAGATGCTCGAGGACTGTCGATGCAAGCAAAATTAGTGTCACCCTAAATGGTGAGCTCTTGGAGGAAGTTCAGTGTTTTAAGTATCTGGGCTCCCATGTGGAGAAAACTGAACTAGTGGAAACTGAAGTGAAGGCG
>SDVV010026336.1:0-12275 GCA_016164225.1 Gammarus roeselii | reverse complement strand
GAGGGAGGGATCACCCCCGTGATCCCATTAATGGCAATCGCGAATAGAGTATACGAAAGGACGCTACCTTGGGGAACCCCTTCATCTTGGGTATGTATGTCCGAAAGGTGATTGCCGATTTTAGCCCGGAAGACTCTCCGCCGGAGGAAGTTCTGGATAAAAAATGCTAAGTGACCCCGGAGTCCCATCCGGTGAATCTTTCGGAGGACGCCATAACGCCAGGTTGTATCATATGCCTTCTCGAGGTCAAAGAAAATGCAAACAGTGTGTTGCTTGCGGTCCAAGGCCCCATGGATATCAGTCACAACGCGTAATAGTGCGTCCTGCGCTGATAGCATCTTTCGGAATCCGAATTGTAATGGGGGAGAGGAGTGAGTTCGCTTCTAGGTGCCGAGTCAGTCGGGCATTCACAATTTTCTCCAGAACCTTCGCAACACACGAGGTGAGAGCTATAGGGCGGTGGCTGATCAATTCATCGGTAGGCTTACCAGGTTTTGGGAAAGACAGAACCAATGCCTCCCTCCACCGATCGGGATAGGAGTGGGTAGACCAGATTGAGTTGTAAATAAGACACAAGTAGGAAAGTACAGAGGGATGTAGGTGCCGGAGCATCTCGTAGGAGATTTGATCTTCGCCAGGAGCAGAAGGGTTGGAGGTGCGAATTGCACCAAGGATTTCGCGTTTCGTGATAGGTTCATTGTAAGGTATAAGGGAGTTTATGAAGAAGTCCAGATCATTTTGTTCTGCAGTACGCTTTGTGATACGGAAAGTAGGACTGTACCCAGAATCCGAGCTGACGGGGGAGTAATGTGTTGCAAAGAGTTCAGAGACTTCTTGAGGATCGGTATGGGTCGTTCCCATCATCCTTAGGGTTGGAGGGGGGTGAGAGCAGTACTTCCCAGTCATTTTTCGTATGCGAGACCACACTTTAGACATGGGTGTGTTCACATTAATAGACGATACAAAGTTTTGCCACGATTCTTTCCTGGATATGAAGTATGTATTTCGTGCTTTTGCAGTTTCTAGTTTAAACGTAATTTTATCTCCTACTGCTTTGGTGCGCCGGTAGCGATTGAATGCACGCTTCCTTTGCCGTTTTGCTATCTCACACAGGTCACTCCACCAAGGTGTCCAAATTTTACGTGGTGTTCCCTTGGTTATAGGGATGCTGCGATCTGCAGCGTGAAGGAGGGTACTATTAAAGTTTTCTACCATCTCATCACAGGATGTATCCTGGGGTGGGAGGGGTGTTGTTGTATAAGCGGTGAACGATAGCCAGTTGGCTTTCCGCATTATGTATTGACGAGCGGTAGAAGTATCTTCAGAATGGAAAGTAGCGATGGTGATGGGGAAGGGGTCACTTCCGTAAGGCTCCTCCAGCACTTGCCAGGCAAGGTCTGGGGAGAGGTTTGGGGAGCAGAAGGATAAGTCAATAGCCGATAACGAGGCTGTCTGTCTATGGAAGTGCGTCGGTTCTCCGGTGTTAATGAGCGCAATATCAGGAGACAGAAAGGATGCTTCGACGTCCCCTCTACGTCCATCATCTGTGTCTCCCCCCCCCAGAGGGGGTATTTAGCATTAAGGTCACCTACAAGAAGGTAGGGCGCAGGAAGTTGACCAACCAGGTTAGTAAGAAGTGCACATGAAATTAGTTCATTTGGGGAAATATATATGTTACAAATAGTAACGGGGCGTTTGAGGCCCACTCTGTGGGCCTGAGCTTGCAGAGTTGTTTGTAGAGGGATTGAAGTGCATGTGATTGCTTGATTTACAATTGTAGCCAGGCCAGTGCAAAGTCGAACATCGGCTGTGGGCGAGGCGAAGTAGGCTTTATACCCACTGGGAAAAGATGGTTTGCACAGCCACAGGAGAGTTTCCTGGAGACAAACTAACATTGAATTATAGGTTTGGGTTAATTTCAATAGTTCAGCATAGTTAGCACGATATCCTCTAATGTTCCATTGATGGACGAGGGTATCAGACATTGGGGTTTAGGTTAGAGAAATTCAAGGTCTAGGCTTGAGTTGATAAGGTCTAATTATATATAGCTTTTGTAGACTATGTCAATCACGGCCTGTCGGCCGCGTTCGGCGAGTATCGCTGGAGCTTCTCTTTTGGCTCGGAGTAAACGAAGGATCATCTGCGCTTGGGTCATCATCGTCCAGGTCGGAGCCAGTGCGCTTAGCGCTGGTAAGCGCTGGTAAGCGGCAAGCGAGTTTCTCCGACCCGAGGCGATGATGAGGTAAGGTGGGTATCACTCAATACTGTGCTCGGCGTATTTCCCTTAGGATCAAAATCCGGAGCAGCTAAGCGATGCAGAGGGGCATTTGGTGCCCTAATAAAGGCACCCGAATGACATCTGGGTTGAGCAGTAATCAGGCTATGCTGCGCGGGTACCAAGGGTAATCTTGGTTGGGCTTGGAGTAAGGCGGGTTTAAACGATGGTGATAGATCTCGGGCTTTCGTCTTGTGTGGCTGGTGAGGAGCGCGCTGAGATGGCAGCGTTTCTTTATGTGGTGCTGCCTCCAATGAAGGCAGGTCGTCGTCCAGATTCAGGTCTGGGACTCCCATTGCACGTCGATCAGCAAGCGATGGACGAGGCGGAGTTGGAGTGAGTGAAGGTATTTTCAGCGGAATTTCCAAGTTTCCGGACAGTGCAAATGACTGTCGTCGTGGGCTTCCTCGATTTCGAGGAGGATGAAGGGTATCGTGTTGTAGGTTAGAAGGAACCCTGGTTACATGTGTTCCCGCTGTCACTGCAGCAAAGCTAGTAAGAGGGCGGATAAATTTGGCGGTTACTTGTCTCTTGGCTTCGGGGTAGGAAAGGCGTTCTCTAGCTTGAACAGCGAGAATCTCCTTTTCGAGTCTGTAATAGAAGCATTCGCGTGATGACGCAGGATGGTCCTCTGAACAGTTGGCGCAATTAGCAGGTCGGTCACAATTGGGCCATGTGCATACTCACCACAGCGGAAGCATGTACTTTTTATGTTCCTCAATCGGCAGGCATCACTTCCATGACCAAACTTTCGGCAGTTGTAACAGCGTCTGGGATTAGGGAGGTCTTCTCGAACCGAGCATTATGTCCAGCCAATGTGGACAACAGAAAGCAGAGAACACAGCTTGAATGTGAGGATGTAGACACCAGTGTACTCCTCTACTACGCTCCGCCGTCGTTTCACTCTGTATATCTTGGTGACTTGCTGATCCCCGAGTTCAGTAAGAATATCGTCGTCGGAGTGGTTTGATCTGTTTATATAATATATAGTTCCTTGTATCGTGTTGAGAGTAGGGTGCTCATCAACTTTTAAAGGTATATTATTTAGTGGTTTTAGGTTCTGAATGTTCCTACTTTGCTCCTCATCCTTCACCTCTACAAGGAGGGAGCCACCCTTAAGCTCATTGATGCGCTTCGGGGGTCCCCCCAGTGCAGCGCGGAGTTGTCGATTAGCTTGAATTGTATTAGTATCGGACAGATTCTCTCCCGAGATTGCTTTGACGGTGAAGAACTTAGTGTAGTTTTTATTTTGAAAGAGATCGTCGTAGGTCACCTACAAGAAGGTAGGGCGCAGGAAGTTGACCAACCAGGTTAGTGAGAAGTGCGCATGAAATTAGTTCACTTAGGGAAATATATAGGTTACAAATAGTAACGGGGCGTTTGAAGCCCACTCGGTGAGCCTGAGCTTGCAGAGTTGTTTGTAGAGGGATTGAAGTGCATGTGAATGCTTTATTTACTGTGGTAGCCAGGCCAGTGCCCGGTCGAGCATCGGCAGTGGGCGAGGTGAAATGGGCTTTATACCCACTGGGAAAAGATTGTTTCCACAGCCCCAGGAGAGTTTCCTGGAGACAAACTACCATTGGATTATAGGTTTGGGTTAATTTAAATAGTTCAACATAGTTAGCACGATACCCTTTTAATTTGCATTGAAGGACGAGGGTATCAGACATTGTGGTCTAGGCTTGAGTTGATAAGGTCTAATTATATATGGCTTTTGTAGCCTATGTCAATCACGGCCTGTAGGCCACGCTCGACGAGTATCGCTGGAGCTTCTCTTTTGGCTAGGAGTCAACGAAGGATCACCTCCGCTTGGATCATCATCGTCCAGGTCGGAGCCAGTGCGCTTAGCGCTGGTAAGCGGCAAGCGAGTTTCTCCGACCCGAGGCGATGATGAGGCAGGGTGGGTATCACTCAATACTGTGTTCGCGCATTTTTCTTTGGATTATAATCTGGAGCGGCCAAGTGAGGCAGAGACGAAGAGGCATTTGGTGTCCACAAGTACACATTGGTAAGGATGGCCCGTGGTGCAGTGGTGGAGAGAACACTGATGGATTTTGTGCTGATATAAAGGAGAGTGGTGGGGAGGCGGTTGGATGTGAGGGTGTTGAGAGGGGAGGATGGAGGAGTGTCTGACCATCTGCTGGTGGAAGCTAGATGAAGAGTGGAGCAGAAGTGGAAGGGCAACAAACGAGTGGGAGGAGGAAGAGAGGTAGTGAAAGAGAGTGGACTGAATGTGAGAAGTAGAGCCGAGGAGTTCCAGCAGGCGTTGAGGGAAGAATATTACAACGTGAAAGGACAGGACCTGAGAGATGTGGAGAAAGAATGGGAGACGTTAAGGGATGCGTTGCTGAGATATGCAAAGAAGGTGTGTGGTGCACGCCTTGTGAGCGGGTGTAGAAGGAAAGGTTTCGAGTGGTGGAACGAGGAGGTCAAACTGGCGGTGGCACGGAAAAGAGAAGCGTTTGAGGAGTGGTTGCAGGTGAAGTCGGTGGGGACTTATAAAAGCTACGAAGAGAGGAGAAACGAGGTGAAGCGTGTCGTGAGGAGAGCCAAAAGGGACGCTGATGCCCGGTGGGGCAGACGGTTGTGCCAGAATTTTGAGGTGTACCAAAAGATGTTATGGAAAGAGGTGAAGAGGGTGAGAAATGGAGAGACCGGAGAGGAGGAATTGGTGAAAGATGAAAACGACCAGTTGTTCTTGGAAACTGGTGATGTACGGAAGAGGTGTGCCGAGTATTTTGATGAGTTGTTGAATGTCGAGGATGACAGAGAGGCTGACATTGTTGCTGTGGGTGGCGGTGCTCGGATGCCAGTTTTGGGAAAAATACTTGTGGCGGACATTACCAGGGAAGAGGTGCAGGAGGCGGGGGAGGTGATGAAAGTAAGGAAAGCTCCTGGTTTGGATGGCGTTGCGACCGAGTGCATGGAGAAGGGTCGAGAGCAAATTCAGTTCGGCAGAGCAATAATTGCCAAACCCATCTGTGGTTTTTGGTTGCAGTGGGTCACTACTCCACTGTCCAGATGGGCCGCCGCGCGCAGAATATTACCCTTCGAGAAGGTGCCGCCGTGGCCGAGTGGTTAGCGTATCCGACTGCAGTGTCAGCCTCTGGTGCTGCATGTCGCGAGTTCGAGCCTCGGCAGGGACACGGCGGTCTTGTGGCGGGGAGATTTGGCGCCTCCCCCCTCTGTGTCTGCCTAGCTTAGTCACCCCCCTAACTAGGGGGAAACGGCTGTATGTCTATACGAGAAGGTGCTACGATCTGTCAAGATCAGGTGAGACGGGAGTGCTCTGCGTCCGAGCCAGAGCGACTAATGAATGATGGGGCGGGCTAGCTCACGCTTATATAGGAAGGAAGGGGGTTGGGGGTTTCAGCCGGCAGACAGCCGAGCGCGCCACCCGGTACCTGGAAGACATTTAGACCGATAGGCGCAAGACGCCACGCGCTGCCAAGCGGACGAAGTATATTCTTCCTAAAACCTCGAGGACAGTCGAATAACTTAAAAGTTTCGAAATTCCCGAGTAAGGTTAAAAGACTCAAAGGTCCAAGTCGGTCGAAAACACGTTCAACGGATGTTATCAAGATTCTCTTGTAAAAACGTCTCTGTAATGTTTTCTCTTCAGGATTCATTCGAATAAAAGCAGAAGCGCAATGCAAACCATATGGCTCTTACGAGTGGAAGAGAAAACTGGTTTATGGAGGCTAAAGAAAAAGTCAGTGGGTTACATATAGCTACATCTGGAGTGGCACAAAGAGTTTTTGGGCCTCCCTCTCTATAACCTCGTAGATGACCTCAACACCGGCATCGTCAGCAAGATGTTCAAATTTAGAAATGAAGTAAATAAAAGTTACGTAAATTCATAGTGCAGTGCAAGAAGAGAGAAATCTGAAAGGAAATAAGGGTGTTCACAAACCACCTCTTGGTTGGGCCGTGCGCCCGCAACTCCATGCGGCCCATGGACCTAACAGATGTCGAGGGGTGGGGGTGAGCGTTTGTATAGGGATGGTCTCTTTCCGTCAATTCGAGGAAGTGGCCAAGACCCGTATGTCTACAGGAAGATAACTATGGCTCGCTGGTACTCTCACCGCAGTAGGAAGCAATAGTGGAGCGCTTGGTTAGGATGGGAGGCCTCAAAGCGGCGTGTGTAGAGCAGCACCAGCCGCGCTAGGTTGAGGCGCAGGCAGCACTCGGGCTCACCGGCCTCGCGAGACACTGATGGGAGGGAGAAGGTGAGGTTAGGGGTGTGGTAGAGCACACGGGGGATGTGGTCAGGGACTTTGTACGAGGGTGTTGCAGGGTTCTCGGAGGCGGGGTTAGAGGGTGTAGAAGGGTACTCGGAGGTAGGGTTAGAGGGTGTAGTATGGTGTAGTAGAGTACTCGGAGGCGGGGTTGGAAGGTGTAGTAGGATGTAGTATGATACTCGGAAGCGGGGTTAAACGATCTTCGGGCGCATATCCGCTTCTTTTTCAACAGGACATCCGAAATGCGCTAAAGGTTGTCATTTGGCCCGTCATGAATCAGGCAACTAGTTGATTAAAGTACACGAAACATGGTTGTTCTGCTAGTTTATATAGCCCGCCATTAGCTACGTGACTAGTACATAGTACACGAGACATGGTTACCCTGCTAGTTCATTTGGATGCATATGATAACAATGCAGAGAAAAGGAATTAAAATTGGAACACTCTTTGAACTGTGATCTAAATCACAGTTCAACGTCATTATCAGAAGAAAAGGCAACCTTCTGTAACACAGTTACTGCGTGATTACCGTAGACCTTCTGTAATAGTTAACGTGTGAGTTCTGTAGACATTCTGTAGTATAGTTAACGCGCGAGTTGCGTAGACCTTCTGTAATACAGTCAACGCGTGAGTTCCGTAGACCTTCTGTAATACAGTCAACGCGTGAGTTCCGTAGCCATTCTGTAGTACAGTTAATGCGTAAGTTCCGCAGACCTTCTGTAATAGTTAACGCGTGAGTTCCGTAGACATTCTGTAGTACAGTTAAAGCGTGAGTTCCGTAGACTTTCTTGAATACAGTCAACGCGTGAGTTCCGTAGACATTCTGTAGTACAGTTAACGCGTGAGTTCCGTAGACCTTCTGTAATACAGTCAACGCGTGAGTTCCGTAGACATTCTGTAGTACAGTTAATGCGTGAGTTTCGTAGACCATCAGTGATACAGTTAACGAGTGAGTTCCGTAGACCTCGTTCCAATGAACCCTGCACATGGCCTGCCCGTACCTGCTTTTATCACGTTGGTGTCTATCACGTCCACCGCATCCTTCAATCCCGCACAAGGCTTGCTTGTAGCTCTTCTATCACTTTGGGGTCAATCACCTTCACCGCATTCTTTAATAGCTGACAAAATAGTTCAGGGACAATTCCACGGAAAAATCGACCGACATAGCCAATAATTGTCCGTGGTTTAACTTGTGACAGTGACAATTGCTTCAATTTATTGACAAAAGTTTACATAACATTGTTCAAAAAATTTGAAATGAGATACACAGCAGCAGCGAGCATAGGACAAAAATAAATCTGAGGTGGAAATCTCGCCGAGGTACCTAATTTTTCACAGGTGACAGTACGTATGTTTGTTATCATTTCATCAGACTTAGTAGGGAGATGCTAGTAACCAGCAACTGATAATGATGACGGTAACTTACCTACGCGCTACTGATAATGAGGAGTTATCCAGTAAAGAATTTTCTCCAAAAAAGTATTGCTAAATATAAAAGAAACGCTGCAAATTGACAGTAAAGCAGAACTAATTTATGCATGTCACGGCGCAGCAGCAAAAATACAAATATTCAGTGGTTAGTCTGAAGCAAAACATAACAACAATATTTTATACATTATTAATTCAATCTCTTATTGATTTTTACTTCCATTTCAGCCCCGCAAACACCACGAGTATTTCAGCTGTGTTCTTGATGAAACTCAAAGCCGTGAATACTCTGGTATGAATATAACTCTACCTAAAAGTAACGTCATCAAGCAAATATGGTAGCAACAAGCATATGGTGATGTCACTCCACGAGAAGCGAGCATCACAACGCTGTGGGTCGGGTGGCGTGATGCTGTTAGCGAATTAGCTCTGAGTAAATATCCCAGTACAAGTACCTTGACACAGAAGTCGATCAAGTTGGATGAATAAATTTTTTTTCTTCAGATTAATATGTAGCTATAGAAAAAACGACAGACTTCACCCAACACAGTACTCGATCTCTTCCTAGCATTACTGACGTAGCGGTGCGCTGAGGGCGCGAGGCACGGCCAGCAGGCGGCAGGAGTAAAGAGCCACAGCAATGTGGACGGCATGACACAGCAGGCGGTCACTGCGACGAAGGAACTCCACGGCTGCCTCAAACTGGCCCGTTAGCAGCAGAACCTGGGGAGGAGGGATATAGCACTAGGGTAGTGTTAGGGCCACTTATATTGCAACAGTTACGCGGTTTATACTATAACTTTTGTTATCTCGACTCTCTCAAGGAAAACGTATTTATCTGTAATGTAGTATGAGACATTGGTTTAGCATTACGCTTTCGCTTTTTATTCGAATGAATCTTGAAGAGAAAACAATACAGAGACGTATTTACGAGAGAATCTTGAAACACTCGTTGAACGTAGTTTTCGGCCGATTAAGATCTTGTGTCTTTTAACTTTACTCGGGAATTTTGAAACTTTCTAGTTCCTCGACTGTTCCCGAGTTAATAGGTAAAAATTTGACTAAATGTCTGCTAGATACAGCGTGGCGTCAACTACGCTTGTCGGTCTAAATGTCTTCTAGGTACAGAGTGGAGTATCCCGCGCCCAGCTGTCTCGGCCGGCTGAACCCCCCAAACCCCCAACCCTCTCCCTAACTATATAAGCAAGATCTGCGGAGTTCCGTCATTCATGAGGGCTAGCAAAGCTTCTTACCGTAAGGAGTGCATTGTTAAGATAGCAGGGGGAAGAAGAGGCCCCATATGGCTCTCACTACATTACAGAGAAATAGCTCTTTATCGAGAGAAACGAGATAACAAAAGTTATATTCTCTTCAACTTCGTAAGAGCCATATGGTTTAGCATAGAAAATACCATCAAGTAGCGCAAACTGGCCGATAACAGTAGAGCACAGAAGTTGGATGGATCGGCTGCATCTTAAACTGGGTGTTCCCAAACAAGCGCTTGTCGTGTAAGGAAATGAATCATAGGTCAAGACAAGTAATGCTTGGTGCCTGAGACAGCAAAAATTAGAAGTTGTGGTTTCATAGCGGCCAAACAATATGCGGGCCTAGAATATGAGCATCTAAATAATAGTTATGTACAACAATATATACTGCCTTCTAGTACAGATATGGACACTAGGCCGCATCCCCCAAAAAGGAGGGTGGCCGACAGCAAGGCGCACCTCACACCCTCATACGCTCACACTCACACAACTTAGCCCTTTAGTGCTGAAGGGTCCGGTCGGTAACCCCGCAACACACACTCTGGGTCACGAGTGCGGTCCGAGGATCCGTTGTCAGCAGCAGGGCCAGATAGTTTTCACTGGTTTACCCCCGTCGCGTCATAGTGGCTGGGCTCCCCCCACCCACAACCATCCCGACAACGTGATGCCATGGGCGAGAAAGCACATCAGAGCAGAGTTAAAATATAACATTCACAACCATTCTTCACACACGCCTGTTCATTGCACGCTCTCCCGCTACTTCCACATTCATGTTTCTCCTTCCTAACGCCTGCTTCACACCATCCATCCAACCAAGCTTCGGCCTTCCTCTAGGCCTGCGACCACTCACTTCCGCCTTCATCACCATCTTTACCAATCTCCCTCCATCCATCCTCTCCATGCGCTTTAACCATCTCAGAACACACGAATCCACTCGGTCCTCCTACTTCTTCACCATCCTCATTTGATTCGAACCACGTCGTTGGTGATCCGGTCTCTCAGCGTTACTCCAGCCATGCTCCTCAAACATTCTATCTCGAAAACATTAAACCTTCTTCTCTCCTCTGCTCTCACCCCCCAAGTCTCAGCTCCATAGAGCACAGTTCGAACAACAGCACCCTCATACAGCCCTCTATTTACTTCCATCCCCTATGTCCTACAGCTCATAACACTCTTCAGTGCACCCAACACTTTACACCCCTCCTTCACTCGCGACTTCACCTCAGTTTCCACTAGTTCAGTCAGTTACACATGGGAGCCCAGATACTTAAAACACTCAACTTTCTCCAAGAGCTCTCCGTTTAGGGGGACACTAATTTTGCTCGCATCGACAGTCCTCGAGCATCTCATTACTTTACTTTTACCCACGTTCACTCGAAGCTTCATCCTCTCACACACTCTACCAAACTCAGACACTAGCCTCTCAATATTGAAGTATCTACATGTGTACCATAGCTAATATGGTAATCTTGCCGTCCAGTGAGTCGGATATAGTAAATACATACTGAGGAAACCGACGAAATCCTTATCTTTAGGCCGTAGCGTTGAGTACTTCATACCGATATGGTAAGATAATCTATACACATACTCAATAATATGTACCAAAGTTTCTGGCACTATCTAGCGTAATGTCACAGACCATTGACGCGAGAGGGACTATCCACCTGCTTCTCAGTGAGACGCAAGGTTGGTTAGGGTTCCCCACTGCAACTGGATACTTATATCCGAACGCATGGGGCGACTTCCAGAACTCCACGGATATGAAGTCTTGGAGAGGGACACTGCGTGTCCAAGCGAGAGATGAGGCAGATTTTCTGGCGTCGTGAGCTTTAGTGAAGGCATGCGGTGTGGCTTCATTGATAAACGAGCAGATGTAATGCCCCACCGATGATGTCTCGAGTGGTTTGCCTGAAGTAGGATGGATGAGCAACAATACAGTATTCGACGGACATCGTGCTACGCAGGCGTTGCGTATGGTAATAAGGCCTGGGCCGTGTGCCCGGCCATCCGGCAGCAGTGAGGCGATAGAGATGAGCGGTGGCGTGTGGGTGAGAGTCTGGTTTCAGTACCGAAACTTGTCAGCGGTCGGAATGAGCGCGCATGGAGAGTTCTTGGAGAAATGTAGTCCCGTGCATGCCGTTGCTGCAATCTCAGATACCCGGTTTCCTGCTGCGAGAGCGACGAGCAACAGAGTCTTCTGACAGATCGCCAATACTGACGTCGTCTGAGTAGTGAAGCGAGGGGAGGCGAGCATGTCGAAAACCGGCGCCAGCTTCCACCGCACCACGAAACGTTTTTGTGGTGGGTTTTCATGAAACTGGGCCTTTGCTAGTTCTTTGAAGATCGCCTCGCTGGTCGTGACGACAAACCCATGAAAGAGAGGCAAATGAAGCGCCTTCTTGTGAGCCAAAACTGCTGCTTCTACTTGCCAGCATAGTGCAGGAACGGGAAGGAGGTGGACTGGTTGATGGACTGCACATTCGTGGCGCATAGCCTAGCTTGGAAACGAGTCCAGCAGCTTTTGGTATTGGCGTTGTGTGGACCAGGGTGTTGACCTAGGTGTCTGCGAGCGATCGATCGTATTTGGTGGTGAACACAGTTTTGAAAAACTTGATGGGAGATAACTCGAGAAGGGTCGTGATGTTAGAGGCACCTCCCTGCCTACGACGCGCTTGGGACACGTCGAGGGCGAGTGAAAGGTCGCTGAAGGACGCGACGACCCAGGGCCCCCACAGTGCGTCGGGGTGGTCGGGCACCACGAGGACGCCGCTGTAGCGGTACGTCTCGCGATTGTGGAGCACCTGGTGGATCAGGTTGTATGGATGGAACAGGTATATTTCCCTACACCGAGTCCAGTTGCATTGGAAGGAAACCACGAAAGATGCTCGTGGGTGATGAAACATGGCTGCAACAAATGAGAAGTTGTGATTTCCCGGATGCGCGAAGAGGTCTATTTGTCTAGTCCCGTGTAGCGCAGAGAGGAGGGCGAGGCCTTGAGGCGTCCGTGTCCACTCCTTTTCTACTGGTAAGAGGCGTAAGAGCTGATCGGCTCAGACGTTCTGCGAT
>SDVV010026335.1:0-12275 GCA_016164225.1 Gammarus roeselii | reverse complement strand
ATACAGACAAATGCTTTGTATAATAGGCGAACGGCAGTCCACTCCAACCTCCGGGCGACAGAGCGCGAGATCACATGTGAGTGAACAGGGTATTATGAATTCAATCATTAAGTACAATTTATCGGATCTAGCCGAACAAAAATGTACCGCAACTCATGCGTCCAACACGCGTTAGCAACAATAAACAAAACATAACACATCAAGGTCACAATTTCAATGATTGTCTTTCCATCAGACGTGAAATGCATTGTGTCTGACTTAAATATTAAAACGACGCTCATCCAAGTTCATTGTATTGCATACATTGATAGTCGAGGTGTAGGTACGTAATTTATAAGATGTGACAGGTACAACCTGTCACCTGCGTGTGATCTTTACTATGTCCATAACAATGTATACGGAAATTAGTCTATAAGTCATGTCTCCCGCATTGTGCTCATACGCTCTTCTTCCTTTTCGCATATGTTACTTCAACTGTACACTGTACCAATATACACAAAAATTACCAAAACAGTACAATACAATTACTAGACAGTCTCTATCCCATCTTTCCGTGGCCCCCTGTCAAACAGGCAAAACATTGTAAAGGTGGGTCCAGCGAATTGTCCAGCAACGTGGTTGCCCGCCATAGGCAAAACATCAATATACAATTAAAAAATGCATACAGAACCCCTACAATATCAGATATGCAACTATGTAGAGAAAAATTGGATCGAGTTTTTTTCACAATTGATCAAACCGTGCAACGCATGCCATAACTCTTTATATTGCAAGCAGCCTGCACGCTCAGAGAATTGTTTTTCTCGACATTAAAATGTCATTCAATTCACACCCCATCATCCAACATGAAATAAAGCAGTATTTCACCAAAGAGAGCAGTCATGCAAAGAAGCACTGTGCAGTCCGTTCATTCATATTTAACCGACCCCCTATAGAAAACGACGCAAACGATGGAGCACTGCCTTGAGATCTCAGGGCCCCGCGGTCAGCAAAGCGTCTGACATCGAGGACGATGTCACATCAATAAGAAGGGGAGGTGTTATACCACTAATCATTTTACTTCATTTCTCGCCAGGTTGTGCTGTTCATTCTTTACATCGCCGGCCCACATGTGTGTGGTGGCATGCACCACTCCCTTCGAGGAATTCACTGAAATATTGATTAACCGCTACAGCTGCCATCGATAGCTCAGGAGGCCTGTCACGAGCATCGTTGCCACTGGCGGCTGTTCTGTAATTTCGTGTTTCCTGATTCAAACTTTAGCTTAATTTGAGGGGTAATGGAATATCCTTCTCGCGTCAAGTCATAACGGGCTATCATGTGATACCATTCTTCTAACGAATAGGAACACGAGCGCGTAGATATTCAACCGTGAACTGGCGACTGCCCTCTTCAATCGAACATTTACATTTGATGATAATAGGTGTATGACGTTAGAGGGTGCAATGTCAAGAGATGTTGAAGAAAAATTAAGAAAACTTAGTGTGAGACCCTGTGTCCGTTTGAGTAAACTCGTGACGAATTTGAATTAGTTATATCATTCAAACAATCAATGTTTAGGTTTGAGATGTATTTGCTAAACGATATAGGTAGAACATGACCATGCAAATAAAATCTATGTGTTAGCGATACATACTGTAGAGTCGGGAGGAGAGTTTAATATGTATAACGTAAAAAAACGAAGAAACTCTGACTAGGTTATGTTAGGTTCAGTGCAAATAACATAGAGGTAAAAGTGATGTGGAGTTATGCCAAGATTCAAGAATAATGTGATA
This sequence comes from Gammarus roeselii, assembly GCA_016164225.1. Taxonomy (NCBI): domain Eukaryota; kingdom Metazoa; phylum Arthropoda; class Malacostraca; order Amphipoda; family Gammaridae; genus Gammarus; species Gammarus roeselii. The sequence continues at coordinate 10,500 of SDVV010026335.1, read as the reverse complement.
AACGACGTAATTTACATATAGAAATGGACAAAGTTGGTCTACTAATATTTTTTTTTAGTTTTTTCAAACAGCAAATTTTTAGATCAGAATTTAGAGCTATGTGGAGAGGTGGGATATGGATACATCAAAAGTCGATGAATAAATATCATACGTAAGGACGAAATCTCGAACGATAACACATAATTCTAAGTGAGGTTGACCAGTGGAAGCTTTAACAAGAGTATCATCTCAAATCCTCACCGAGGCCAGACCAGAGAAAAAATGGAACTTTACAGTCTACCTATGACAAATACGGATTTAAAAAAGTGATTTATGGGAGGTATCGAACAACGCTCATACATATATCCCAGGAAAAAAATGATATAAAATACTAACAACATTCAAACAAATGACAAAAGTTACATATAAAAATGGACGAAATTTGTTTAATCAAAAATGGAAGAGTGTATTCAACTGCTAATGGTCGATCAAAATGTTGAGCCATGATATTCATTCAATGAATTAATATCAAAGGTGCGCACGAAACATGACTAAAAATCTATAATTTTTGGTAAGGTTATGAATGAATGACTAGATCTTTCAACCTAAGATGACGTGAGAACTGAACAACATCAAATATTTCGTAACAAAAGCATGAGACTTAGTTCTGATGGTAAACACATATCAAGGGTAAAATGCTACAGATGTTAACTGCGCCTGTGAATGCGTACACATGCGTGTATGTGTCTACATGGGGGCAGCACTGGTGTCGGCACCGACCCTGTTTGTGCGTATAAATGTGTGTATGTGTCTACATGGTGCCGGTACAGGTCACAGGTGCCGGCACAGACACCGGTATCGACATTGAATATGTCTACATGGTGCCATCACAGTTGACGGCACTGACCCTGTAAATACGTACAAAAGTGTGTAGGTGTGTACATGATGTGTGATCTTCGAAAAAGCCACGTAAACTAAAGCCATGTGAATTGTATTGGTATGTATATCGCATAAAATGAGGGCTATATACCATACATAACCATTAAACTCCAATGAAAACATATAATTATTGGTCAGGTTGGTTAAGTTAGATCGAACGGATCTTTGGACCTAACATCGCGTGAAATGATCCACATTAAAAACCTTTATATAGATAATGTTCTGGACTCCAAACATCTGCAAAATGTTATTTAACAGATCAAAATTGAAGGAGTGTATTCGAACTGTTAATGTTATCCTAACTTAATATTCGAAGTGGAGAAAAACATCTACAACAATAGCATACACAACCATCAAACTGAAATAAAACTACATAATTATTGATTAGGTTAGATTGTCTAGGTATTGACGTATCTGGTAGTGTATGGCAACCATTTGGAATCATTGATAATTCTTGCCATTGCTATCGTACATTGATATGCAAAGCCCCAAATTCGTACCATCGAGTGACTTATACTCTTGATTTTGTAGCCTGCCCTTCTTGCATCACAGATCTATATTAAAATGTTAGAGTGGATGTAGTGAGCCTTCGTTATAATACACAGGTGGGGTAGGAAAAAAAACAAGTTAAGTAATCTTATGACAATACCCTATAATAAATAATATAAAATGCCATCAAACTGATCATCTCCTAAATCAAATAACAAATCAAACAATATAAGAAAATGTCTTTTTGTTTGAGTAAAATGTTTTATACACATTGAAAAAGATACGTGTAAATTCATTACCAGCTCATCAACAGGCATAACCATCACTGATATATGCGGCAGGCTTACATAATCGGTGCGAACTCTACAGTCTACTTACGTTCCATAACATAGCATTACGTGAAACTTTACACATGCACACACTCATACACATATGCACAAATTGCCCTTATAACACATACAATGATTTTATCTGATCGAAAAATTGCAACCCTTCAGTAAATATGCTGCAGGTGATGGTCAATTTTTGTCATGTGGAGAGGTGAAAGCATGACTAATATGGTTTGGAAGCTACCAACTTGTGCGAACAGATATACATAGTTAAGAGTTACAATGTACGAATGGAGGGATTTTTACATTAACAAATTGTACAAATCCGACAGACTAGTTCTACAAGTCAACCTTAAACATGACCCAGATCCAATTTCAAGAATTAAAGATAGAACAATATTTACTAACATCGCACTAAATTAGACAACTTTATGCCTAATAAACATATATTCCTATGATAACCGTGATTTATAATATAAATTTTGTTGACTACGGCTCTTACAATACAAATCTATACTGAAAAAAGCTAGAGTGGAATAAGACAGATATTCTGAATTAGAACAAAATCGCATAACAAAGCCTGAATTAAACAAAAATTTCTAACTGTACAAACGGTTACCATATATTTATATTAAGAAAGATATGTTGGAATGAGCATCAAGCAAAGACATGCGAGCGAATATCATAATTGAGTACTACATTAAACTAATAGAGTGTTTAACGCTAACACTATACAAATCCGGTAGACTAGTTCTCCACAATAACTCAAATCAGTATCACAGATCCAATAGCAACAGGAGGTGAAACATACCAATATTTTGCGCCACTACATAGAGTTAAAGGAATTTATACCCAACACTATATGAAATTAGCAGAATGTATATCTAATTCAGTTATATTCCTATGATAACCGTTCAAAAAAATTTATCTTCAATGGTCTAAGCAACATTGATTAATTATGATATACGGTGTATCCTACCATACCCATGATGATAAATCCTACACCAATATGGATGGTGTATGGTCAATCAATACAAGATACCGATGTACATTACCAATCGTGGAATAGATAGCAGTGAAATAATCCTGTACTTGAACTCCTGAGGTAAATTGAAACAGGCCTAAGATCATATACTAACATAAAACCATACGTAAAAATATCTGACAGTAAAACCAACACTGAGCTCATACGTAATAAAGTAATAATACTACAATAACCGTTCAATCTGAAATAATTCCTAAATCCTACTACGATACAATATCTATAATAGAGCAAATCAAAGCCCTCTGTAACGCAACACAGAAGTCTACAATGCTTTATGAGGTCACTTCTCAGCAAGCTACCCTTGATATATAATTAAATTTACAACTTTAGAGGCAACAGCCAGTCACGGTACAGAAACTCAGACATATCACGCATCTGTTTAGTCCATCATCTCTGGGCAGCTTCGAGCAAAGTCACATCCTAGACATAACCAAGAATCCATACACAGGAACAGTTGCCAGGGATGAGCCTGACATGAGTCACAGAGAGTGTGACCATAAAATCTGGGCTTCTGTTCACTGGCGACCTACGTAAATCACTACAAAAACCAGCAGCTCATCACATAATCTCTCTGACAAACCCATGGAACTTGGGGGCGACATTAACATGAGCTAACAAAATTCACGTTGAACTCTGACGAACTCCAAATGACCACCAATTCATGAATAAATCGTCTTCTAAAACGGTAAATGATGCACTTGCTAGGGTTCAATGACGAATTTCCGCAGAAATGCAGTTCGGATTTACTCCTTTTGAACAAATATTTCTATTATTTTCCTGGAAAAATCATGCTACAATAATAAAACCACTACCTAATTCATTATTCTGCCCTAATAATCATTAAAATTCTAATATAAGAGGGTATTTATAATAATAAATTGGTCTATTTATACAAATAAATATGTACAGAACGGGCTTTTGCCTTGGGGGCTCATCTAACCCCATCAAAGTATTGAGGTATGTTTCTACACTAAATATACAATAAAAAAACATCAAGACCAAACTTGTTACAAATCGAATCTTCTACCGCAATATTTTTTACACTTCAATCTTTGTAACAGAATGCAGGAGATATATAAAGCAATAAAATATACAACATATAACTAAATTATACCCGGAATAATGTTCTTCATTGCATACAGAAGCGTATTATATCATAATATTCCCATTTATGTATAAAATAGACAAAACCTTGCATTGAAGATGGAAACTCTACTGAGAATATACAAAACTAATTGAAACATACTAAAACGCTCGAGTTATAATGAAATAAGAAAAATGATGTATTAACCGACCAATTATGACTGAAATATAGTGTTAACTGAAAGATGTAACCTGAAATATCCTAAGTTCCGATAACTGTATGAAGTCATCATTCAAAATTTCAAAAACAATACAAATTCAGCATATATCAACCAATAGTTACTAAGTATACATAAAATAATATAATAACTTACAAAAAATCCATATCGTTTAAGTGAGCTCTAGCTACTCTCACTAGGGGGAGGGGAGATCCGACCGATACTCATTGTACGAAAATCGAGGTACAGCCGCTTGATAACGGTCTATTTGGAATATGCTGATATATGATGTCACCGAGATATCAGCTTGAAACATGAATTGTGCGTTATGGGCTCGATATAATCTTGTAGTAAAGCTGATGAATCAACCCAGAATACAAACATCAACCCGTCAACCGCCTAACTAATATACCAGACTATCTCTATACATATTATATACATATGAAAAAAAACAGATGGAGAACAAAATCGTTGCTCAAATGAACCATCAGGCTGAAACAAAGCAGGGCCGAACGCACGCCAAGGCTGCAAAGCGACTTATAAAACTCAACTGCCATACTATTCTTATAGACAGTATTTACAATATATAATATAAAAAAACGGCGAGAATCTCACTAACCAAAAATCGATCGAGTCAATTATAACGCCTCTAGTTAGGATCACGAACCTAATATACACACAAAAATATAGCTATAGTATTATAATCCAGACATCAATATATAATGATACAGGCACTCAAAACGTAGGAATAATAGCAAATCAGCAAAGGTAAAATACTGATAAGACGAGAACAGTCATGAGCAGCACAACTTATCGAACATTCCTGAGGCAACTGAACTTATTGCATATGGAACCCCAAACACCCACCCTTCCAAAATGTGATATAAGTATTTTCTTACCTACAAACAAATAAATATATAATGACCAACAGTAAGGAACCACAATATGAAGCCGATTTTAGACAGACTCGGGCTGCATCAGCTCATAAAAAGTGCAGCAAGAATTACACCTGAATCCCAAACTGTATTGGATCTGCTCATAAGTAACATTCCGTCTTCCATTGTTACCACATTCGTGAAGCTCAATTCTTTCTCGGGTCACCATGAAATAGACTGCACCATTACCATCAAGAAAGAGAAGAAACATGTATACAAAATCACCTGTCATACAAAAAGAAATTACACCGCGGATAATTTCAGAGCACAGCTAGTGGCAAACGTCGAGATGATGAAACCGATACATAGCAAAAATAACGTCATAGAGCAAGCCCAAATACTCACAGACTATCTTCTCACATGGTTGAACGTTGTGACGCCAACGGAAACTAAAGCAACGAAAAGCATGCCGGGTAAATATATTACAGAAAAACTACGAAACGAAATTGCACCTCAAAAATATCTCAAACGCAGAGCAAAACGAAGCATCACTTGGTTACAATTATTTCGAATTTAAATAGAAAAATCAAACGAGAAGTCGAGGGGGGCAAAAATTAAATATCATCATGAGAAACTAGAACAGTGCAATAACAATCAAAAAGGAACGTGGAATGTACTGACAAGAATTATCCCCTACAAAAAAAGATCACCTCGCCTACTTATCCAAACACTCAAGCAACTTCAGAGAAGTTCAACCACTACTTCGCTGGAGTTGGGAAACAGATTTTTGAAGAGGTAACCTAGGAAGCTTATCAAGTATTACAGAGCGACGCAACAGATACATGGAGTCCAAACGCTTTCGATGGAGGCAGCGACCACAAAGCCATCGTCAACTGGAAACCAAAGCAAGTATCGCAACACGAAGTAAAACGAGCTGTATTTGCCTCGAGGAACACATGAAATCATAGAAGCAATTCATAACTCTGGGAACAGGAATGAACCTTTCAACTTATGACCGATCAGTCTTCTGTCTGTCCTATCCAAGATTCTAGAAAAAGTAATATCTATCTAATCGATTGATTACCTTGAATCAAACAAGCTGTTCAATGACTGTCAGTATGCTTATCGGCGAAAATTGTCAACACAAGACACACTTATGAGCATCACTGAAGATCTGTACAAAAACTTTTAGGAGGGGCAGATATCTCTGCTGGTATTGCTGGAATTATCGAAAACAAACGACTGTGTATGCCATACAATTATTTTAGGCAAGTTTCGCAACATCGGAATAGACCTTACTTGGTTCGAATGTTATCTGATGAATCGGCAACAATCAGTTAAACTCGATAACGCAACTATGTCGAGTTCGGCTACAGTTGCCTTTGGGTTCCCTAAGGTTCGATACTTAGCCCTTTGTTGTTCCGAGTTTTTGTATATGACATCGATTGTGAATTACTCACAAATCAAGCGAAAATAGTAATGTATGATGATGATGTTCAATATTACTTTCCAGGAAATCGTCAGATCTGAATGCGCTGAAAGACGACGCTGAGACGGCCGTTACCAATATGAAATCTGGGTATGATAAAAATGGACTCAAGCTCAACTCAGAAAAAAACAAAATGCATCTTATTTTGCTCGAACTCGAAAAGAAGAGCAGTTCCAATGAATTTATCTTTCGAGATAGGCAAATCTGATATTCATGTTGAAGATAAAGTTATAAGTCTGGGAGTATGGTTTGATCCCGATCTTTCCTTCAAACACCACGTAACTACTTTGTGTTCCAAGTTAAATGGAACACTTCTGTGCCTAAACTCCTCGAAAAAAAATGAATCTCAAATCAAGATTACTGATTGTTCACGCTTTAGTATTTTTTCAAATTAACTACTGTCTTTCAGTTTGGGGGAAATACACCAAATCTCAATGAGTAAAGTGGTGAACACAGAAAACGAGACCATTTAATTCCTCTCCTCGAAAAATTACAGTGGCTTAATATCGACAACAAACTGACACTCCATGAGTCGATCAGAATTCAGAAAGATCTTCTCAAAAAACATTCATAGATTTCGAAGTGAAACGAACAATCGATCCAAAAGAAATAATGATACTCTGCAGGTTGAACACAAGAAAACAGAAACTGCTGACGAGCTTTTTCGATCACTGGACCAAAATCCTGGAACAGCCTCCCAACAAGGCTCATGAATTTTGAATCCAACACGTCCTTCACGAATGGGCTTAAGGAACATTTATTGACCGATCAACTCAAAATGGCAACTTTACCCACAAACACACAAAAAATGCATAATAAAAGTGACCAGATAATGCATTCTGTTCTTCAGTGTGTCCAAAATAACCACCATCATAACTCTCAACATTGAGACACCATCTTATCGTTTTTACTCCGACGATACAAATGTTTTCTATGTTGTTACCGACCACAATTGTCTTTGCCAATTACCATAAGTGCTAACCAGCGTTTGGTCTATTGCTATGTTTTAAATGTTCCAGTCATTTTAGTATAATTAAAATACGAACTCAGTCTTTTCGAGGAACGATAGGCAGCTTCCAACTTTGACAAAGGTAAACTCGATTTTAATATAATTTATTGAATTTTTTCTAACAATTACCGTACCATTATTGATGATACAATTATTGCCTTATTAGCTAATATTTTGCTTGGTCTTCTATAACAGAAGTATATTCATCCGACTAGTGTACTCCAGCATTGCATTATTCTGATTGTCAATCATTTAATCTTTTCCTAGCGGTCTTGAATTGAGTATATTGTATATTCAGTGGTTTGGAATGTATTTTGTGTATAACTTTTTCGCATAACTTGTGTCGCCTTTTCACCCCTTCATTATTGATACAATGGTTTAGACCCACCTTTGGAATATGTTCGCGCATTTTGATTTCCCAACCCAATATTGAATTTATATTTTCTGCTTAATTCAAGTCGTCCATCCTGATTTATGTCATTGTAAAGTAATGTAGACTACTCATAAAAATATGTTAGCCCATTTTGACGTCCCAACCCAATGTTCTCGGGACTCTAACCCCATGCTTGCGTGTTTTACCACCCCATGTACTTGGGATTTTCAACACCCATCTATTTTGTTATATATCCACCCCAAGTAATTCTTATTTTTCAACCCCGAGTGTCACTGGTTTTCCCAACGGCCACGGAATTATTTTGTCGAAATATACTTTTTCTGAATGTGCATAGATGGTACTATTGTAAATATTTTTCCTCTCCATTTAATCCAAACCGGCGGCTCCTAGAGATGAGCTGAGACGAATTCAAATTGAACTCTCGTGTTTCGGTAATTGAAATAGCGTAGTTGAAAATGAAGTTTCATGTCTTATGTTAAAGAATTTATTTCTTACCTGAAAAATTGAAAACCCATTGCCAGACGATGGAAATAAATGATTTAATAATACTAATCCATTGCGTCGTTCATATTTGTACTTGCTAAGATCATGTGTATATGAATAGTGTTTCATATATTCTTAGTAGGAATGAGATCATCAATGTTCTTTTGTTTATAAAATTGATCTCTGGTCGAGGACATCAAACTTGATTCTCTTTAGGAGTTAGGGACCAATAAATACTTTTCGTTTCACGTGTTATTTTGTAAATGTTGACAACAGAAAACTTTATTTCTTTGAAATTGGGCTATGTAATCATATAGCCCCATTATTATACAAATATCGGGAAAAAATGCTTGCAATTCCATAACAACGGGACTAAACAATGGAAATGTTTACTCAGTAGGGGTTGCTGGATAGACTACAGGCAATTGTCACCATATTTGAAAATGCATTGATAGGAAAAATAGGAAAATGCATTGATAGGAAAAATATTTTTCAAGATTTGAACATGATTTTTTATGACATTTATTTACATTGTAAAATTTGAATTGGGAGAAACATATTCACAGGCCTTACAAATATTCCGGTTCCCGGTTACAATCATCTGAATGTTTTTTTCCGCCTAATAATGTTTGGTTTTGTGGCAAATAAACTAAGACTATCCGTAAAATGTTTTTAACCGGTGATAGTTGCTGGGATTATTATATAGATTATTGAATAATCTATACTTTAAAGTGTATCGTACACTCACTGTTACAATTCGCATTATCAAAATTGTATATTTCAATGCGCACTTCATAATCCTGGAGAGCAATTCTTCACCTAAGAGCAAACCATCTCGGCGGCACCTTATCGATATCTTGTACAATTCAATAATATTTTTCAACCCCAATAAATATCTTCTGGTCTCTAGTGGTCATCTCATTGCAGATTTTCGCCTGCATTGCTATAACTGGGAAAATTACCACGGAGGAGAGCTCCAATATATTTTTGTTCAAACCTCCAGGTCACTTTTTTACTATCGAGTACGGTTTCAGCTCACTGTGCATGGTCCACTATTGAGGACAATAGAACTATCCAGGATAGTGGCATTCATTGTTCCTGCAATAGGATCCCATGCTTAATTTGACGAGGAGTTAGACTGTGGAATATTCCTTACCGGCTTTTGTCTCATGCATGAACGTAAAGCAGCAACAATCCATATCTATTCTGCTAAATGTCGCGGGAGTTCTCGGAATTTCTTTGTAAAAGCATATTAGGAACGAGATCATATTCGGACAGTATGTTTACGTACGCTGAGTCGTACGCGATATAGGCCACATCAATTAGACTATTTCGGGGCAAACTTTTCAGACCTGCAGGCTACAAAAAGATTCTAAGTGAGGTCGGAAATTGGACTTGATGACATCAACAGATGCATCAATAAAACAATGAATTTTTTCTGTTTGCATTCGACATCGGGTTCGGTCTCCTACGGGGAATTCATCCCCAATAGTTTTAGCCAATATTATTTCTATAACGATTTTGTTTAGATGCCGAACCGGTTTGTCTCAGTAACACCAATGTCGCAGAAATGTATATTCTCTTACAAATGCAACTCCTACTACCTATATGGTGACTTTTCCAAGCCAAGAGGTCATTGAGAGGTGAAGGTCACTATCTGATTCCTTAACACATAATAAAACAATCATGATATATAACTAACACGATGAATATTCGCAAGAACCAAAATTCACATGCAGGTGATGCAAACGATGAAACATTAGTACAGACGTTTCATCTACAGACATGATCTGTGCAATTATCCTTTTCGCTCGTGATTACTTTCACGTTTCTTCTCGCATTGGAATATTATTATTTCGTTTATCCTCCATGCGTGGAATCAAATTTCCTTCATCGGGCAATTCTACAAATAAACAAGATTTTTTCTAATTATTTGTATCTCCCACGCTGACTGAGAAATGAAGAAAAACGTACACTAATCAAGTACACAGGTAAATGAAACAACATCTAGCGCACAACGCAGTCATTGATTATCACTTCATATCAACTTCCTATCCATATTTGTTCCCAATATCAGCAAATTGCATAATAATATTACCCAATGGGAGTAATTATTTAACAAGTACCTCATATATATATATATATATATAAATATTTTCAATTATATA